>JASCZW010007992.1:0-56857 GCA_034211315.2 Aedes japonicus
TCACACAGAAGTCTTCATGAATATTTGTTAAAAGGAAATCTAAATAGCAATTTTGCCGATTTTTGACATGATTAATTTGATTGAGTCCTAAACTTGCACTTTTGTCAAAAATATATTGTAGTGTTTCACTTTCTCCAACGATTGGAAGCAAGATGCTCTCATTTTCAATGTCTGGAACAAAGTCAATAGTTTTACTTCTGGGGCAAGATTGGACAAGATGTCTTCAGCAATATTGAAAAAGATTTCATACACGTCTTTACGAGCATTGTTTGGAGGGAAATAAACAGATGAAAATACGTGTGTTTCACCTGCGATATGCACTTTTACCCATACATGTTCAAATTCTTTACATTTCAACGTAGTGATACTTTCGGAGTTCAAATTGACCGCGACGGCAATAAGAACACCCCCTCCTGACTTTTTTCAGACATTTGAAAATTTCTGTCATCCCTATAAACATTATATCTGCTTCCAAAAACTTCTTCACTTCGTACACTACTATTCCAATTAGTTTCATTTGCCAAAATTATTGGGTAGGAACAACACAAAATTTTATTTTGAATTTCTTTCATCTTAACCGGACTTCTCATTCGATTGAAATTTTGGCAATATACCAAAAAATCTGTTCCTATCTGCGTTTGAGGTGAAGTAGTTTGTTAGTTCGTGTCAGTCAAATTTGTATAACTAAAATTATTTACCTCTCCTTGCTGTAGGGAGGTCGTCAAGTCCTCGAAAAAGGTAAATTCTGCGAGATCTTCTTCCTCCAAAGGGTTCGTCAATTCCGTTGAAAACCCGAAGGCCTGTTTGCACATATTGTGCATGATGTAGCTGAGGAGCTCCCCGGATCCATCCAGTTTGGTGAACGCGCTGCGTCGGGACGTGAAAATACACCGCCCGCCGGGTACGGGTTTAGAATTTCACCTCGTTGAAATTGAATCGGCGGCCTCCCCGAAGCCATCCAGTGGGGCGAGCACGCTGGTTCGGGACGTGAAAAAACATCATTCATCGGGTACCTGTTTATGATTTCGCCTCGTTGAAATTGAATCGGTGGTCTAGAGAACCGATCTTTCGCTGCTGCTAGGAGCTCTCTATCAGGGAGAAGTTGGTTGATATTGTGATTGTTGCTGCAGTAGTTAAAGCTGTGATTATTGGTATGACTTGTGTTGTTGCGATCATTACTGTTAAATTGCTGGTTCAAAATCTATTTCGGTTGTAGCGTCCTTTGTTTTGTTTTTTTCGCTTCCTAGCCTTTTCAGCCAATTTCTGCTGATCCAAGCGGCGCGATTTTCGTGCATCGTAATCGGTCCAGTCGGGTTTCCACACCTTCCTTGTACCTAACAACCGCCAGCCAGAGTCATCTTTGTTGTTATTTTCATTTAGTTCTATTGCTAGGCTAGGATGTGAGTCAAGCGACGCATGCGGAGTATTTTGTGCTGCCTGAAAATTAGCGGATATAGTCTTCAGCTCATTGAATATATCGGACTCCAACATTGGATTGTTGAGCATAGGAGAAGCTAAGTCCATTGTGTGGCTTGAAAGTACTTTCACCTCTTCATTTAAACTTTTCAAGTTATTTGATATATTAGCTGTCATAGTATCTAGCAACTTGTTGACATTTTTGGTGGATTCCTGCATCGCTATATCGAGCACCGACGTAAGGTGGTTTTTAATTGTAGAAATGGATCCGCTGTTTTTCAGCATCAGCTCTTTTTTTATGTCGGTCAGCTGACCCTCAATGCGATCGATAGCTTCATGCATTATTTCAACTTTGTTTTCGTGCTGTGATCGATGAATGACCTCCGTGTTTTTGTCCAAGTTTTTAGTGAGCGCTGCCAGTTCACATGATATTAATTTAAAATCGTAGTTTAGGGTTATGAGCGTTTGGCAGGAACTACAACAGGGCAAAACATACGACTGCACATCAATTTTCTTATCCTCTTGCCTTGTCTTCCTTAGAGGGTTGCGTAGATAAGACACTCACACGCAGGCAGCATGGAACATACGATCACATCCGATGCAGGTCCACATCACTTACTCGCCGGTAGAGTCTTGTAAGCAAATTTCACAGTACATTTCGAAACAAACGCACGCAATAAAAAAAAATCGAAAAGTTTGCAAAAATTAAACGCGAAGCTCACGCGGTTAGGAACGAAATAAAAACGCGTCCACTCTGATTGACGACTCAATTAATTAATTAATGAATTGCCGGGCCTTACGCTTGACCCCTGCCATCAGATTTTGTACAGCCACCTTGTCCACCTTCTTCGCCGCAGAAAGCCAGTTTGCCTTGAACTGCTGCTCGTCCTTAGCAGTTTTTTTTGGTCTTCTTTAGGTTCCGCTTGACAATAGCCCAGTATTTCTCAATTGGGCGGAGCTCTGGCGTGTTGGGAGGGTTCTTGTCCTTGGGAACCACCTGCACGTTGTTGGCGGCGTACCACTCCATGGCCTTTTACCGTAATGGCAAGATGCCAAATCCGGCCAAAACAGTACGGAACAACCGTGTTTCTTCAGGAAAGGCAGCAGACGTTTATTCAAACACTCTTTCACGTAAATTTCTTGGTTGACAGTCCCGGAAGCTATGAAAATGCTGCTTTTCAAGCCACAGGTACAGATGGCTTGCCAAACCAGATATTTCTTTGCGAACTTTGACAGTTTCGTGTGCTTGAAAATATCTGCTACCTTTCCCCTTCCTTTTGCCGTATAAAACTCCTGTCCCGGAAGCTGCTTGTAGTCGGCTTTGACGTAGGTTTCGTCGTCCATTACCACGCAGTCAAACTTCGTCAGCATCGTCGTGTACAGCCTCCGGGATCGCGCTTTGGCCGTCGTATTTTGTTTATCATCGCGATTTGGAGTCACTACCTTCTTGTAAGTCGATAGTCGGCTCGTTTTTGCTCGATGCACGGTTGTAGACGATACACCCAGCTTATTTGCGGCATCTCGGAGAGATAGGTTAGGGTTTCGCTTGAAACTACCGGCAACTCTCTTTGTCGTCTCAGCGGCTTCCGGTTTTCGATTTCCCCGATCCAGACTTCCTGGCTGTCGACAAACGTTCCCCAAACACTTTAATTACATTTGTAACGGTTGATTTGGCAACTTTTAGCGATTTTGCCAACTTTGCGTGCGAGTAGCTCGGATTTTCGCGATGCGCGAGCAAAATTTTGATACGCTGCTCTTCTTGCACGGACGGCATTTTGACAACTGAAGAGTGAATTCCAAAATCAAAATAAGAGCAACATTCTACACACACACACACCTTCAAAATGAGGGTGTTCAGGTTTTTTAAATGCAAAATTGAAAGAAATACGTCAAGTTGATATTGACCAAATTTTGACCGTATCGCCTTTAGTCGGCAAAATCGAACCTTTTTTCGCTCCCGTCGGCATTTCTGGTTGGATTTTAAAGATTTTGCTACGCTGAATCCAAATACGGGTTCAGAAATGCTGTAACACGTCCAGTTTTTGAGAAAAATGTTATTTAAACTCACAAAAACGCGTACTTCCGTAGTAATAAGATCTACCTAAGCAACAAGCAGAATATTGGCTCTGCCCTTTGCAAAATGGACTTGGATTTTATGAAATGGACCTCCGTGAATCCATTCGTGAACACAGTTTTTTCGCAACACGTTAGATTGATGAAATAAACCGGGTTTTCATTCACAAAATTACGAATTTTCATAAAAATCAAATTTTTTATTTTGAAAACATGAATTTCAGCTCCACCCTTTGAATGTTGGGCTTGGATTTTATGAAATAGACCTCCCTGAATTCATTCGTGAGCACGGCTTTTTCGTAACACGTAAGGTTGATGTAAAAACCGTGTTTAAACTCACAAAATTACGAGTTTTCATGAAAATCAAGGCCCATTAATCACGTCGCTCATAAATACAGATTTTTAACCCCCTCCTTTCTTTATCACATTTTTTGTATGGATTTTTGAAAAAAATTGTATGCATCGTCACTTTTTAAACCCCCCCCCCCCACCACCCTCTCAAAGCATAACGTAATTTATGAACGATTCCTTTAGCTGTGCCTTTTTGAGTATATTGAGTATATTGATGTTGCTTCTCACAGCAGTTTGGGAACTGAAGACCTTCAAAGTTCATTCATTAATTCAAAAGTCAGCTGCACAGAGCCCATCAGAAACGCCTCATTAAAAACTCTATTCAGCAGTACCGTATTTTTAAGTTCGGATAGAGTGAGCAAGACAGCATTAAACACGCAAACACTCAAAAACAAAAGCATAGACGATACAAAGACTCTGTGTTAGTCACTATTGCTCGAGAGAATAAGGAAAAGATATGTTAAAAAAGAAAGCAAGAATCCTCAAGCACGTAGCTTAATGCGGCATTTTATAGGGCTTTTTGACGTTAAATTTGCGCACACTACTGCAAGATTTGAATCGAAGCAGTGCGAGTGAGAAGTCAACGAAGTTGTGGGAAACCAAACCGTGCATTAATTCCCGCATGTTAGACAAAGAAAGACGATTAAATGTCGAAAAGGTCTATTGGCGTATTTGCGGCACAAAATTTGTGTCATTATTGCTGTCTTGCTTTGGCGTCAATTAATGCTCCTGTTGACTCTCTTCAGCCTTGAACAATCATTTTTTATTCATTCAAAGCTAGCTATTTGAGTGTTACGGACGCGTTTTTTTATTTTTGTTAAAATGTCGCGACTTTGTCTGAACGATCCGCAAAAATTTTGTTGCATTTGAAGGAACAGAGAAAGGGGTTTACACCTTTGTTGGAGACAGCATATCAGCTGTATTTTGACAAGGAGCATCCAAATCGTGAGTTTCCACGGGTTCCAACATACTCCTGTTGCTCATGCTACCGAACATTGCTTGGTTGGATGAAAGGTACGCACAAAGGCTTACCTTTTGCCAAACCTATGGTGTGGACTAATCCAACCAATCACATGAGCGATTGTTACTTTTGTTTGACAAAAATTCATGGATTTTCCAAAGCTTTGAAGCATAAAATCGAATACCCATCAAGGCCAACATTGCACTCCGAAGCAATGCCAGTTCCAATATCTCCAAATATTGCTGGACGTGCTGATGAGTTGGATTCGGAACCAGGCAAATCTGAGAAAAGCTTTCAGGATGATCCAGAGTTTTTACCTTCGGAGTCTGAGGAACCGCATGTTATAACCCAAGAGGAGCTGAACGATTTGATTCGAGATTTGGAGCTACCCAAGACCAAAGCGCAGCTGCTAGCTTCAAGGATAAAGCAGTGGAATGTCCTGGAAAAAGATGTAAAGTTGTCATCTTATAGGAAGAGACATTCAAACATTTAACATTAAATATTTTTCGATGGACGGTGATCTTGTCTTTTGCAACAACATCGAAGGTTTAATGGAAGAGCTACAGTTAGAGTATCACGCAACTGACTGGGGGCTCTTCATCGACGCTTCAAGCAAAAGCTTGAAGGCAGTGCACAATGGAAATAAGTATTCTTCAGTGCCAGTTGCATTTGCAGCTCACATGAAGGAAACTTCTGAGAACATAAAAACACTTTTGGAAAAGATCAAATATTCGGAACACCAGTGGAATCTCTGTGCAGACTTTAAGGTAGTGGCATTGCTCACTGGGCTTCAAGGAGGCTACACAAAGCATTGTTGTTTCCTCTGCGAATGGGACAGTCGTGCGAGGGATAAACATTACCACCAGCAGCATTGGCCAGCACGTACCGAGATGGTACCTGGGAAGAAAATGTGTCAAATCTGCCTCTGCCGACAGGAACAAAATTTTACTACCTCCGCTACATATTAAGCTTGGGTTGATCGAAAATGACTGACTGACTGACTGACTGTGTCTATGTAAACAATCTCTAGATGCTAGGTTACCCGAGCAAAGGATTATACCAAATTGATAACAAATTCTATTACCAGGTTAACATTTTTTGATCACTGAATATGTTATCATTCAGGCTGAATAAACAGCCAAAATAATAGAATGAATAACAAAAAAATACTCGTTGAATATCATAATAATAACTTATTTTGTTATCACTGCTAACAACTTGATAACAAATCCTATTATTGTAAGCAAATTTATTGAAATAGTATCAAATTTTGTTATCAATTTGAAATCAAATTCTTATGCTGATAACTAAAAAAAATATTTTGATTAAAAGCAAAATTTCTTGTTCAAATATGCTGGAAATATTCATAGTTTTACAATTTAACTTAAAACGTTCATAATAAATAGTGTGTTCAAAATGATAACATATGATAACAAAATTTGCCAATAGTGATAACTAAATTTGTTATGTGATAACAGCGGAAAACAAAACGATAACTGGGATAACAGAACGTGTTACTTATATGATATCAGCTTGTTATTTTCCTTTGCTAGGGTAGTGGGCATTTTTTTTATTTCCGCTGTGTTTTTTTGTCAAAATGGCCACCAGTATGTGTTGCCACGGAAAGCCCCTGCGGAAAATAGCAGCAGCCATCGGAAGATCACATTCCACAGTACAGAAAATAGTTAATAAGTGGAAAGATGAAGGAACACTAAAGAACCGTGCTGGCAGAGGACGAAAACGGATTTTATCGGCTGGTGATAAACGACAAATAGTGCGCACAATTAGAAAGGATCCTAAAACAAGTGTTCCGAAACTGGCCAAGGATATTTCTAACATCATAGGGAGACCCATCAGTGCTGACATAATCCGGAGGATTGCACACAGGAACAATCTGCGCGGTCGGGTTGGTCTCCTTTCGAAAACGAATATCAAAAAGCGACTGGAATTTGCAAAGAGGTACATCGGAAAGCCACAGAACTTTTGATGCTCACGAATGAGACCAAAATTAACCTGTTTGGGTCTGACGGAAGGCAAATGGTATGGAGGAAACCTGGTTCGGCGCTGGAAACCCAGCTTTTGTATCCAACAGTCAAGCACGGTGGAGGTAGTGTTAAGCTATGGGGTTCAATGGCAGCTAGTTGAGCCGGCACTATGGAGTTCATCGACACCACCATGGACAAAATGGGTTATTTGAACATCCTTAAACATAACCTAAAACCTGCCGTGGAGAAATTGCAATTACCTCGTGATTTCTACTTCCAACAGGACAATGATCCTAAGAACACTTCGTACGTAGTACGAAAGTGGTTGCTGTACAACGTCCCAAAGCAGCTTAAGATACCTCCTCAATCTCCCGACTTAAACCCCATTGAGCATTTATGGTGGAAGGTGAAGCACCAGCTAAATACCAGTGACCGCAGGAAACCTAAAAACAAAAAAGAACTGAAAACAGCAGTACAGGAGATATGGAACAGTATTCCGTCCACGGTGACCAAAAACCTGGTGGAATCGATGCCCCGCCGATTGAAAGCAGTGCTGGATGCCAAAGGTGGTCTTACAAAATACTGATTGATGTTTTTTTTTTAATTTGACTTGATTTTACTCATTTGTTTATAAAGAAAATGAACTGTACGCTCAATTTTGCCACGTAAAAATGGTTGCTTTTGGTTTTTAAAATTTAGTTTTAAATGAATTCACGTACACTTGTAAACTGAAATTTATAGGGAGAAAATTTGTATTGATTTACTTTAGTATTACTCCAGAAATATTGAAAACAATGAAAACATTATAAGTGTACGCTAAATTTTGCGATTGACTGTGGGTACGAAGCATTTTTTCATTTTCCCTGAGATCAATGTTCATATATGGCGATTTCAATCAACGCAATGCAGACTTCATTTCTGACGTTGGAAAATGAAGGTATTCTGCTTCCAAAATAGTTATTTAGATTTTTTGCTGACGAACATTCATGAGGATTTTTGTGTTAATGAATGTCCGACACCCTTCTGGAAAAACGAACAATTTTTATTGCAATTGAACATTCTTTATTTGTGCATTACAATCCACGGCCCAACAATTATGAAATATGAGGAAATTTTTAAATACAATAAAGTTGATTACGAAGATGTAAACATTAAGCTAAATTCAATCAACTAATAATGAATCATACAAAATTAAGTACATATCAAAAGTGCTGCTGATGTCTTTTACAGGTTTTTATTTGAAATAATTCATGAGAACGTAACTCTTAAAAGAAAAAGACGCAGATATAACTCCATATATCCAGAATGGTTCAACAGAAATATCATTAATTTAAAAAATCGTAAGCAAACGACTCACAAAATTTACGAAAAATACAACTCTAGTGTCAAACTACAAAATTATCTGAATATCTGTGATCAGCTTAATTCAGCAATCAATTCCGAATTGGAAGAGTATAATTGCAGAACAGAGAGCGAAATCAAATCATGTCCTAAACAGTTTTTCAAGTGAGTTAGAACTAAATTAAAAAACCCTGGTGAGATTTGTGACATGCTTGCAAAGTTTTTCCAAGAAATTTACACGACATTTTGAGATGATGATCGCGATCTAGATTATTTTTCATTCTTTCCTGCATCCTCAAATGACTATCGAGTTATTCAGGAACATGTTCAAGATATTCTTGCTGGTTTGAAAAATCTTGATGCATTTATGAAAATATTTGCATATGAACCAATTTCGCCTTTATTTTGGCTAGTCCATTTGTCACTTGATTCAGGCCAGTTCCCAAAACTTTGGAAAAACTCATACCTAATACCTATTAATATGTAAGGAAAAAAAATGCGTTATTCGCAATTACTGCGGAACTGCTATTATATCTAGCATCCCAAAGCTTTTTGAGGTTACCGTCAATAGAAAACTGTTTAGCCAAGTACAAAATGTTATAACAAATTCGCAGCACGAATGTTTCAAAGGACGCTCAACTTCCACGAACTTGTCAGAATTCGTGAACAATTCATTAAACCATGGCAAAGCGCTGTACACTGATTTTAGAAAGGCCTTTGACCGTATTGATATTCCTCTGTTACTCGACAAGTTAGAAAAAAAAGGATTTGAGGATACATTTTTTTTGTGGGAGAATAAAAAGGCGTACGAACTTCCGGATTTGACGATAAAATTCGATTATTATTCAAAATTTCAAGGAGAAAATTGTGAAAATTCAAAATGCCGGCATCATCAAGTTCAACTCAATAAAAAAACGCCGTCTCCCTTTCACGAAATATTTACTTACTATTGATTACAAAACGAGTGTTTCATTAAGGTAACGTACATGAGATTAAAGGTAACATTTCCAAAGAGTTGCTCCTATATCTTGGGATATCCATCCTACCACTCCCCTCAACAGCATACCTTGGCCTTTTTCTGCCCTCGGGCCACCGAATACCAGCTGCAGAAATTCCTTTCGGGACCACATCAAAACCGAATCAACAATGACGAAGGAGACTGCTGGCCATCTACAAGACATAGAAATCAACGACCCGAGGACATGAAGTAAAGAACCAACCGGTCTTGCTCCTCGCAGACGATGCGGTGGCACTGTGGCACATTGCCCGCCCGCCTACGAAGGTAAATATTTGACTTCCTTATTGTTTGTTACCGGTTGTTTGAGTTCAAATGAAAATGTTTACCGAGGAATCTTTTCCCTCCACGCCACAGATGTATATGGCCTACTGCGGTGACCAGCATCATCAAGAAATATGTTTGAAACTGAGCCCCAGCTCGGAAAGCGTAGATTAGCATTCTTCACCGAAAGTTCCGCCTTGCCGGAAAGTTGTAATGGAAACAATAGGAGAAATGACGATTAGTATTTGTGGGCTCACAACAAACAGTCACATATACAAACAATACTTAATCTCCGTTTCCTGAGATGGTTTCCATAATGTATCGCTCTGTCTCCATCAGTCACACTCACACAAAGCAGCAACGTCGGAATGGTTGCCATAGTTGAAATATAATTAAGTTACTTTCGCCACCGGTCCCCATCGGGGAGGATGAAAGCTCTTCCTCCATCAGCAAACCAACGGACAAGGAGAAGGAGAATAAAAAGGTTCCGTTTCCACCACTCATGCTGCCGATGATGTCGGGAGCCACTTTCATTACAGTTGTCTTTCTTTATTTCTTCTGCCTCCTTGTAGGTCGTGTATTCATTTCATCCTGATGGATCACCGGGAAGCAAGGATCTTGTGAGTCAAACGGAATGAGCAACAGTATCATTCGCTTCATGGGAGTGTGGAAGTGGAAGTGGCAGGGTCCGGCGCGGGAAGGTCAAAGTAAATAACCAACTTAAACAAAGTGGTAAAAGGTTTTACATAATTTTTGCAGGTCTCAAGTGACTAGGCAAGACTAGGATCCGATTCAATTGGGTTTTATTTGCGAAGATTTCAGCCTCGTTTTGAATGATGGCAGTAGGCGGGGTTGAAAAAATAGACATTTGGCAGAGGAATACAAATCAGCGAAAAGGGATGCTGAAGTTCTTATTTTGGGATTATTGAGGGTATGATTACTCTGTTTCAGTGGGTAGAGAAAATTTGTTTTATATTACACTTATCCCTCAAATAAGGGCAGTGTGTGATGTGCTTTCCTCGAAAGAGCTCGTGTTAATTCACAGACCAACATAGGAAAACTTCGATGTAACATACATTTTGATTTCACCAGGGACCTGGTGGGCTGTCAATTTCCAGTAGCTAACAATCAAACGTCAAAATATTCATTGTTTATAAACAATACTGGCGTTTGTACCCGTTGACACACAAAACTACCATTTCGAGGGTTAAATTAAGCGCAAACACCCACAATTTTCACCTTACTATGAATGCGTTTGATTTTACCATTAATGCGATTAAATCAACCGAGGTAGGGTTGATATCAACATAAGGTCTGTAGAAATAGAGACAAGAATAAATAATTATATTTAGGAGATACTAAAGAGAAAAATAATAAAAATAAAACTTTCGAATAACCTACGATGAAAGAAAAGATCCCTCACAACACCTCCCCTTTTGTTGATAAAGCGTATGATAGGCAAGCGAATGGTAATCCCTGACTGGTGGAGTTACTAGTTTGCCAGTTATAAAAGAGCGCCATTGTCAAATGAAAGCTTATTCAGTTAACAGACGGCATTACGAACACATTCGGATTTGATAGTTCCCCTCTGTCTCTTCATCTTCACATCGGCTGCATCAAGTTAAACAATTAGATCGACCGCGGACGCACCGCTTCGATCTAAAAGCTATGGAACCTAACAAGTTCGTTCGGCCTCTGGAGGGGCCACCTCAAAAGTTCGACAAGGTCTATCAAATATACCACAAATGATGAAGGCTGTACCATACTCATTAAAATTGAACTGATTATCGGATTTTCTTTAAATTTTCAGGGAATGAAGAACTACTAATGAGTTTTGATTTACTACATTTGTTTTATTCAATTTCGTCTCCCATCCCGAATGCCCGCACCTTCCTTTTCACTCCACCCATCAAATGTTGTACAACCGATTTTCCCAGTGTTTTTGTTGCTTTTACCCAAATTTTCTTCAATTCTAGATCTGATTTTATAGTTTTGGGATGTTTGCGAAGTTCCGTTTTCATAATTGCCCAGAATTTTTCAATTGGACGAAGTTCCGGTGAATTTGGTGGGTTCATATCCTTTGGCACAAAATTGACTCCGTTGGCTCGGTACCACTCCAATACGTTTCGAGCGTAGTGGCAGGATGCTAGATCAGGCCAAACAGAGTTGATCCTTTGTGCTTCTTAATGAATGGCAAGAGACGCTTCTTAAGGCACTCTTCCGTGTAAATCGCACCGTTTATTGTTCCGGAAGTGATGAAGGGAGCACTTATTTCACCACATCCGCAAATTGCCTGCCAGATTAGAAACTTTTTGCAAATTTCGATAGTTTCTTCTTTCGAACATCCTCCGGAACATCGAACTTCGACTTGGCAACGAAATATTCTTGCCCAGGAAGTTGACGGAAGTCGGCCTTGACGTATGTTTCGTCAACCATCAGGATCAACCGGATTTGGTGGGCAGCTTTGTGTAAAGTTTCCGGGCGCGGGTTTTCGCAGTGATGTTTTGTTTTTCATTCCGGTTTGGGGCTGCATGGTTCTCTGCACAAAACCGACTGACACCTTAGACTTTTTAGCGACATCTCGAATTGACATGTTTGGACGGTTCTTGAATTGTTGTACGACTTTCCTGGTCATTTTACTGTCCATTGGACCACTTTTACGACTACTCCCTTCCTTCTTTTGGACACTCAGACGCACCTTGAAGGTTCTTATTACACGAGACACAGTTGTATTTGCAATTCCAAGCCTTTTAGCAATCCACCGGTGGGACGCCCCTGGATTTTGATTATGAGTGCACAAAATTTTCTCACGGACAATTTCTTGTTTCGACGACATGACTGGAACTACTGAATGTATAACTATGAAACTTGGCAGATGTAAATAATACACTATGGATAAGATCTACTCAAATTTCTAGGATTTTTACTCATACGATTCAAAAGTTACAGAAGATTTTCTGTGTGCCATTTTTATCGAATACACCCTTTATAAGGATAGGGTTGCCAGGTCCCAGTATTCCCATCTTGAATTTAACTTATAGCAAATTTGTTGTATTCCAAATTTAATCTGTACAGATTTTGTCGCGATCAAGCCTTGAGTCTGTAGCCGGTTCATTTATTCATCTCTTCAAACCTTTATGTGATACGCCAGGCTGAGGCTGGGGTATCCTCTGCTGTACACAGACATCGTCTCGAAATCTTTCGGCCCATGGCTGCATTCGCCAGCCTCTCAGTCTGTGGCAGATACGCCGGTCGCCTTCCACTTGATCGATCCACCTTGCTCGTTGCGCACCTCTTCTTCTTGTGCCGGTCGGTTCATTCTCAAGAACCGTTTTCACTAAGCTGTCGTCCAACATCCTCACGTTGTGCTCAGCCTGAATGTGAACACAATGTAATTTAAAATCCAGCTATACTATAAAACCAAAAGGTGTATTACAGCGACCTTTCTTAACACGTACGTCCCCAACACCACTGAGATAGAAAAATTCAAATTTAAAATAAATGGTACTCCATCGCAAGCCATCCTATTTTGATGCGATTGTTTGCAACAGGTCATAAAATTCTATGCACTGTTTATTTCGAAAATATCCGTTGTTTTGGATTACAACGTGGGAGTAAAACTAGGTCTTCAGAAGACATTTTGAGGATTTCTGACCATAATGGCCACTTAGGGTAACGATTTGAAATTGGACACTTTTCCGGAGGAATTCGGATCCCACAGGGTTTTCCTAAGCGGCCAGTATGGACAGAAATCCTCAACATATCTTTTCACGACCTAGTTTTGCCAAAGCATAAAGTTTGATGTATCGCAAGCCAGGTTTTGATAAAACTTGATTATGGCCATTTTCCCCATGAAACCCTAATCTTGCAGGGCCATCCAAGTGGCTAGTATTGTCAGACAAAATATGGAAGACAAAGTTTTGCAAAATCATAAGGTTTGATACGTCGCAATCCAGGTTTTGGAACAGATTTGAATATGGCCTCTTTTCTGGAGGAACTCGGATCCCGCAGGGCCTCGTCCAGTAGCCAGTATCGTCCTAAATCCTCAAAATGTCTTCTGATGACCTAGTTTTGCTAAATTATGGATTTTGATATGTCATGCAGGGTTGCGATATCTCTGGGGAGAATCACCCAGGTGCACATTTCTAGCTCTCTTTGGTGAATCTCCCTCAGTCTCTACGGAGATTTTTTCCTGATACCACTGTAGAGATTGTTCGACATAGCGAGAGGAGAGCGAGAGAATTGAGAGTTCGCTGCCTGAGCGTTCATTCACTCACTGCAGTGTGAGCGACAAAGGGTGAAAGAGCAAAAAAGGATTGCACCGCACTGACGTGAGTGAAACTATGATCTGAACCTTAAGAAAAACGCGAACCAGAAAATATTGTCTAATGCCCTATAGAAAGGTCAAAAGTCCCGGTTGCTTTTTTTTGTAATTTCATAGTAAAGGGTGATACGGTCAAAATTTGGTCAAGGGAAAACGCGTGTAAATCGGTGAAATCGTTTATTTAAAAAATCAAATTAAATTTCTTTTTCAAGTTCAATTAGTATAAAATTCAGGAAAAATATTTAGTTAGGCTTCCGCTTTTCCAAATCCGAATTGCCGGGCCTTACGCTTGACCCCTGCCATCAGATTTTGGACAGCCACCTTGTCCACCTTCTTCGCCGCAGAAAGCCAGTTTGTCTTGAACTGCTGCTCGTCGTTAGCAGTTTTTTTTTTTGGTCTTCTTTAGGTTCCGCTTGACAATAGCCCAGTATTTCTCAATTGGGCGGAGCTCTGGCGTGTTGGGAGGGTTCTTATCCTTGGGAACCACCTGCACGTTGTTGGCGGCGTACCGCTCCATGGCCTTTTACCGTAATGGCAAGATGCCAAATCCGGCCAAAACAGTACGGAACAACCGTGTTTCTTCAGGAAAGGCAGCAGACGTTTATTCAAACACTCTTTCACGTAAATTTCTTGGTTGACAGTCCCGGAAGCAATGAAAATGCTGCTTTTCAAGCCACAGGTACAGATGGCTTGCCAAACCAGATATTTCTTTGCGAACTTTGACAGTTTCGTGTGCTTGAAAATATCTGCTACCTTTCCCTTTCCTTTTGCCGTATAAAACTCCTGTCCCGGAAGCTGCTTGTAGTCGGCTTTGACGTAGGTTTCGTCGTCCATTACCACGCAGTCAAACTTCGTCAGCATCGTCGTGTACAGCCTCCGGGATCGCGCTTTGGCCGTCGTATTTTGTTTATCATCGCGATTTGGAGTCACTACCTTCTTGTAAGTCGATAGTCCGGCTCGTTTTTGGCTCGATGCACGGTTGTAGACGATACACCCAGCTTATTTGCGGCATCTCGGAGAGATAGGTTAGGGTTTCGCTTGAAACTACCGGCAACTCTCTTTGTCGTCTCAGCGGCTTCCGGTTTTCGATTTCCCCGATCCAGACTTCCTGGCTGTCGACAAACGTTCCCCAAACACTTTAATTACATTTGTAACGGTTGATTTGGCAACTTTTAGCGATTTTGCCAACTTTGCGTGCGAGTAGCTCGGATTTTCGCGATGCGCGAGCAAAATTTTGATACGCTGCTCTTCTTGCTTGGACGGCATTTTGACAACTGAAGAGTGAATTCCAAAATCAAAATAGGAGCAACATTCTACACACACACCTTCAAAATGAGGGGTGTTAAGGTTATTTAAATGCAAAATTGAAAGAAATACTTCAAGTTGATATTGACCAAATTTTGACCGTATCGCCCTCTAACATAGATAAACATTATGAAATAGGGGCCTCAGATAGCCTAGTCAGTAAAGGCGCTGAACTCATAACCCGGAGGCGGTGGGTACGATTCCCAGTCAACTGGGTACGATTCCCAGTCGACTTAAAAAAATCTCAACTTCAAATTAAACTTTAAAAAATCTCAACAACAAATTTATGCATTGATGATTGGTTTCGAAAGGTCTCAATTTTTTACTTACTGTAGAAGTGCATCTAGAACACTAAGTTAACTAATTGCGACTAGCAATAAGCTTGGATATGCCGGAAAGAAGAAAAAGAACATAACTAAATCATTTTTTTGAAAAAATGTTCAATTTCGAGTGTTGCGGTATAAAACTAACAATAAAGGTTTTCACCAGGGTGACTCTCCCCGGTGAAAAAAATTCTGCTCTCTTCGGTGCTCTTCAGAGATCAGTCACACTCTCCGGCCTGTTGTGTGGTGAGGATGCAAACGACAGACACTTTGGTGTCACTCAACTTAAGATATCTAGCAGAGAGTGGAAACAAAACAAAAGTCTCTCGGGTTAGTTTGCGTTTGCCAATGTGCGGAGTACCCCTAGTAGCACACAAGTTGCCATTCAGTTGAGATAACATAAATATGACTTACTATGTTATAATCAAGTTACTACAACTAATTTTGGTCGCATTGTGCTACTTGGGACCTTTTCACTAGCACCCTGCTTGCACCGAGGAGAATTGCATCCCTGATGTCATGTATCTGAAAATATTTTGTCCATCATCGCTGGACAGTTACTTGCCCATCCTGAGCTACGCCGATCAGGCTCTGAACGTGGTGTCTCCATGAAGGCTCGAGTCAACCTTAGCATGGCCTCCCTGCTCGCCTTCATGCTTACATGGTTAACCATGAGATCACTATGGCGACTACTTCACGTGGGTTCGGATAGTGGCCGAGGATGGACCCAACAGCATGGAGCCGCAAGCTCCCAATTAAACAATTCGGTGAGGCCTGGCAGGAAGGCAGGATCCGGCGGTGCACCCGATACGCGCGGAAGCGTGACAGCCACGGAAGCAGGGTTTCCGGTAAAAACAGAGAGGCCATGAAGGGGCCTGAGCTCATGCGGACCATGGAGAAGAAGCTCAATACGCTTCCAAAAGTGTTGGTAGTCGCAGAACAGCTGAATGTGATAATTTACGTCTATCGTAACAATATCAGCAAGGACCTCAAACAAAGCTTTTTGCAGCTTCGTAGGTCTGGTCAAGCTGCATGTCGTGGGAGGGTTGAACTGGACGCCAAGCTCTTAGCGGTCCAAAGTGCCAGGGAAATGGTAAGGCTCGTGGCAGTGGAAAAGACCAGGGAATCCACCTGCAAGTATACGCAGACGGACACGCGAGATCTGGCCTCACCTAACGTGGTGGCAGGGACATCCAAGCGTGCAAGGCAGTCACCCAGGTAAACCGCACCTGGTTGTTCAAAGAAACGGCTGGTGTCTGACAACCCCATGGATCCAAAGACATATGCAAGCGTGGTATTGGAATTTGAGGGTCCATCCGCACGTCCCGCGGGGCTTAAAGTGAGTGACTCTAACACCAAAAGTGGCAAAGGAGGCATAGGAGGCAAAGGCGTCAAAGGTGGCAAAGGCACCAATAGCGCCAATTCCACCTCGGTGGTGCGCGAAGTCCCAAAGTGGCCCAGACGATACGGCCGGCCAAAGTAACGAACAAGATTACAAGAGGGGAACGAGCGACGACTCCTTCAGAGGCAGGGAAAACCCCTGGAACAAGGTCCGGAAAACGAAAGTAAGACCCCAGAAAGAAAAAGTGAACCTAAGCCTGGCTTGAAGGCGTGACCGCGATGAGGCTCTCATTGTGAAAACCGAAGAGCCTTTGTACTCCGAAGTCCTTGAGGAGATGAACGATGACGCCAAGCTTGCGGATCTGGGAACTAACGTGCGGAGTTACCGCCGTACTGGAGTGGAGGTACGTGCTCTAGCCACGTTAGTGACTCTCCGATGTAAAAACTTGGACGAGATCACGGAGGCTGACGAAATTTTCAAGGACATCAAGGTCCAGTGTGGAGCCGAGGTAGTAACAACAGCCATACAGCTGTGAAGGATCCACACGGGACCAAAGTGGCATCAAAACGGCTGTCAGTAGCCACGGCAGACTCAGCCCTAGAAGTGACAAAACTCAAAGTATGGTGATCCGTTTGCTCACTGAGTCTGCGAGCCACCAGAAGCGTGCTTTATGTGCCCTCGGAGTGGGCATTGCTGTGAGAATTTAAGGGTCAAAATAGAAGCGACTTATGCCGAAGGTATGTAGGAAATGGCCACAAGGCTTGCTATTGCAAGAAACTCTCCAATTAAATGATGTACTCTGCGAACTAGACGACAAGCACGTTACGAAACGTTCTAGGGATGCAAGGATAGACCAAAAGCTAAACACAGTGCGGGTCACCCAATTGAATTTGACCCATACCGCATCTCCACCAACGACGGGCATGTTCTCGGTCCAGAAAGTTGTATCCACCTTAAACAAGGGCTTCGTTGTAGCTGCTTTGCGCCGCCAAGATGATCGATTGACCAGTTCTCATTAATGGTTGATCGGATGATAACGGAGCTAACTGGCCGTAACACGTTTGTAGTAGCGGGTGACTTCAATGCCTGGGTGTTGAAGTGAGACAGCAGCCTTACCAACCCAAGGGGCCAGATTCTGCTTGGGGCTCAACGTAAACCTTGTCAACGTATTTACCAAAAGTACCTACCATAGAAACGGAGCGGAGTCGATCATCGAAGTTACGTTCAGCAGCCCTGGGCTGTTGAACAACTGGAGAGTGAAGAATGGCCAGACTATTAACAGCCACCTAGCGGTTTGCTATAGCATAATCCAAAACGCTATGCAGTGCGTAGAGGGAAGAGCGTCCACTCCATTCGCCCGTAGAAAGTAGACATCATACTTCGATAATAAAAAAGTATTCAAAGAGACGCTTGAGCAGGAAGCGAGTGCGAGCGTAACCCAGGACCCATTCGCCATCAACTCGTAGCACTACTTACACGAGTGTGCGACGCAATCATGCCCAGAAAAGTCAAACCTAGGGATGGGAGGTCACCGGCTCACTGGTGGACAGAGACAATCGAAGACCACCGGGGAATCAGCCTCCGATCTAGAAAGAGAATGCAAAGAGCGCGATCGGACTAAGAATGAACGGAGCGTCGCGTGGTGCTTGCTGCCGCCAAGGACGCACTAAAAAAAGAGATAAAGGCAAGCCTGCTTTGAGGGTCTTTCCTCGAAAACCAATGCGAACCGATGAAGTGACGCCTATTGGGTGGTACTGATCAAAACCAAGGACACGACGACTCCAACCGAGCAATCACCAGAGCTACTGCAGGTGGTCATTAGAGGACTCTTTCCACGTCACGACCAGTGTCCCTGGCATCCCATAACTGCAGAATTGTCCCATGGCAATAACAATGGCACCACGGATGGAGGAGATGAGACGACTGTTACAAGCGTTTTCTGTCTTCACACGATGATGACACGTGTGTTCAAATGTAGAGCCACTTATGCAGCTTTGATGTGGACTTAATTCCTCCGCGTTTCTTTCATGTATAGGAGTTGTCTGGAAACATGGAACAGCGGTTCTTGATCTCAATTCTTGCTACCAGGGTTCGAGTACACTTACAATCATGCAGTCCTACACAGGTCAAGCTGCTAGGTCGAAACGACGATAACCCAGTTGGGATAACTGAAATTTGGGAATTCACGTGGTAATGCTGTTTGATTGGAAGATTGCCTTGATATTCTTATCACACTTACAATGATTGTTTCGTTGTCGAGTGCCTTTCAATGTGACCAGTACTGTAGGGTTCTCCGAACGATGGCGTGCCTAACAGTCGATTGGTGCCTGTAGGAAGTCAAGAATCCGTACTTCTGCTCCCTGTGATCGTGTTAACGAACTTACGAACCTACTTGAGCTGAACGTCCAATGTCCAAACCGTTCTCAGTGCACGATGCCACAAGTGTAGAGTTTTGCAAGGATATGCACGGCAGCACAAGTTTTGCGACCGGCTTCTACGACTTCCCCAAAGTTCTAGTTCAGCGGAAATGGTGTAGGCTGGTGTGCGTGTAGCATTCAATAAGCAGCGGAAGTGGCTTGTTGTCAACTAATCTTTTCTGAGGATTTATTTTCAAGCTAGATTTAGAACTACCCTTGTTGTGAATTTGATTTGTGCGTTACACTTTCTTATATTATATAGTTTTCCGGATAACCTGGGATTGAAAAAGCACTGAGATTAGGTTTACTCTAACTATTTACTCTTATGATGATAGTTATTGATGACTCGAAGGTGTAGCAAAAAAGAAAGTGAAACAATAGTGGGGAGCTCTTTTATTGGGGCCGATGATAATCTAGAAAATCAAAGAGCTTATCGAGCACTAGCGAAGTTGTTTTCCTTGATCCAAACAAAAACCCTCCATCCAATGAATCAACCGAGACCTCGGCACATGTTCAGCATTATAAGTAAGACATCATGAATTGATTGTTTATTAAACCTCCCCGAGGCCGACCTTCGCACTGCAGCCAAAAGATCCTCAACCCACACATAAATCATTTGTTTGTTCCTCGGTCGCCGCTTTTATTATTTCACTCGCTATTTCAGTAATGAGTTAACACTTGAGCCGCTAATTAATGACGCTAATTAATCATTCGCGAGCAAGCCTGTCGATTGTAATGCCATCTTACCTTGGTCCGCAGTCGCTGGCTTCCACCACTTCTGCTACAATGAGGATCTATTTTCCCAACAAACCGCGATAATTGGCCCGCATACTAACCTGCAACGAGTAAGAGAGAGAGAGACAGAGAGAGAAAAATAGTCAGAATTAATCGATTCATCATTAGCATTAAAGGCGGAAGGACGAACTGCACCACAACAAGGTGCGAGCAAATTTAAAATGCTATCAATTAGCTCAAGTGCACTAATTAGCCCCTGGAAGGCGGAACAAAACGATGTAAAATCCAATTTCAAGTGCATAATTAAACAGCCAGCCCCGAAGGAGAGGAATGCACTTCCATTCGCACCGTCGCCTCGGCTGTGTCCTCTCCGTGTTTTCAGCCGGGATTCGTAGCTTCGTGCAGCGAAAGTTTTTAATTAAAGTTTGCCCGGAATTATACCTTCATACATTGTGGAATCAGCTCAGGGTTGTAATATATGAGCGGGAATTCTCCGAGGCGAGCTTTCAGTTGTTCTCAGAAGGGCGGTATTGTTTATTGCCATCGACATATTATTATTATATGATCAGTTCAAGAAATTGTTATTCCACGACAAATAAGCAGAAATGTTTTTGTTCCATTACGGTTGCGAAAACAATCAAAGTTCCTGGAGATGCAACCCGTGCATATGGGAATTGATGAATGTGTCTGAGAACTTTTCTCACGCTACCTCTCGTCTCGGTTTGTCGTACGGAGCTTATTTCCCTGTGCTACAGATTATATTTTTCTTCCGACTAACTTGCTAACCTGTGCAACAACGCAGACACGTATGGTACTTGACTTGCTAACCAGTTTAATTTTAATTGATGTGTATGAACAGACACGTACTTCGGCATCCATCATGTTATCGAGCAGCTTGAGATAGTTTTTCTACCGGTGATTCAAAGAAAAAGAAGCAATCCTGACTTTGGTCTTGGACTTTTTTGGAGGAACATATTTCTTGCCCAGAGCAAAAGGTTTGATTACACATGCAACAACATAAAACTAATGCAACAGTTTTGAAGATACACGAAGGTTGGTGAATGGCTGACTAAAATGTACCACTGGTGCTTCGCGTGCCTGAATGAGCATGAACACGATTGACCGCCCGAAGAGGTTACTCCGTTATCGCCAAATCAGTTGTAATTACACAGAGAAACAACAGATGGTGCTTGGGATGAGAACATTCATCCTCAATGTGTAAGAACTAGTGATCCTAAATTAAGGCAGTACTGGCACCCGCCCTACCTCAATACAGGTCAAATAAGGAAAGTTGGCATGCTCGGACTTCGGATATTCATTTCTTAACTAAGATTGCTGGATAATGCAATGCATAGTGATCCCATGGCGGGAAAAAATCGAGAAATCAACATGACCATTTTACATTGAATATTTTTTTGTAATTTTCTTCACTATTTGAAATTCATTTTTCCAAAATTTTAAGCAGATTTGATGAAAATTTTGCTTTCTGCAAAATTTTCAAAATATGGGTCCGACATGATCGTGGTTTTTAACTCATGAAGAATCGGAAAACTTCAACTAAGATTTCACATGTGAGCACATATGCGCACATACACCACAATAGGCTTATTTTGAAGATTGTTGCCAGCTTTCCAAAATTTGGATTTCATCTTGCGCAAATGCAGTTCCGGGACGGCGCAGTCTTGGAGTCTCTGGGAAACCCTTACAATTGGTAAATATATAAACCCCTACAAAGCTACCACGGTTATACCATAGACTAACTCTAAGACCAGTAGGTCCCGAACAAAAACGATTTTTTCTTGGCTCATTCAGTACTAGCACATCGGTCCCATGCTCGGTCCCAAGCTTAATAATCCGCCCTAATAATGAACTCTCGCGAACACACTCTCAAAAATTCTGTCAAAATAACACAGCAAATCAAAACCAAGGCGCAAATTTGTATAGCAAAGTGCTGGCTTCAAGGTGTACTTCGGACCAAGGGGTTCTACAACAGTGAAACAATTTCAAATCGCTAGTTTCATATTGATGTGTATAAATGTATCTAAGGAAACCGACGTTTATATCAAAGCAAACCGATCCAAGGCCTGGAGTACGATGGTGTTATAAGTATATGAGGAAAGTTGGCATGATCGGACTTCGGATATTCATTTCTTAAAGAATATTGCTGAAACTCATTTGTGATTTCGACTGGCCGCTGCTTGGTTGTCCTAATCATCTAAAACATCCAGAATATCGGAAGTGTTGTGCATCACTGTCGTTCTAGAGTTATGTAAAATACCCAAGTAACCACAAGCATTATATCTTAACACTAATCCGACCGACTATCAGCAACAGTAATGCCATATCACGTTTTTTAAACAACTCCCATGCTATGTAGCATTACTTATACATTAAACATGTTATGATGCATTACTATATTACTACAAACAACTTAACGTTAAATACGCATTAAATGGTCCATTATTGCATTGTCTCTCAATAAATGCTTCATTGCTAGCTAAAAAGTAGCATTGGTGCAATATCATCATGGATGACGTTTTACAATTTGACTTTGGAAATGAGAAACATGTGCTCAAGCTGACCTGCCTGTCAGATCCAGAATCGCCATTTAAGCAAGTAAGCAAGTCGGTCCTATGATTGCCCAAAATTTGATGAAAGGGGTCAAGGCAAAGGTGCGGGCATTTGGGTTGGGAGAAGAGGTTCAATAAATCAAGGATGTCAAAACTTAACCATTTAGTGGTATTTTATTTCCAGAAAGTTTGAAAAGAATCGGGCTCAAGGAAAATTTTTGGTGAACTATTTTGTGTGTCCAAATTTCGAATACAGTCTTTAGTGGTCAATGAATGTTAGTTTCTTATCTAAAATAACACCTAAATCCTTAATTTTTCCGCAATTTTCAACTGCCTAATTTCTTAGGAAGATTGTTCAGACCAGTGTTTTCCGCTTTCTTCTAAATTATATTGATTTAAATTTTTGGACGTTCAGCTGCAAAAGGCTTTTTCGCACCAATTATAAAATAAAAGTACGTCGTTTTTGAATAGTCTTATGTTTGCCTTGTTTTTTATTTCTAATAATATCTTTAAATCGTCGGCATAAATAAGATTTTTTGCCGTTTTTTAAAAATGAGGGAAATATCGTTTACAAATAGTATAAACAAAAGAGGGCCGAGATGGGAGCCTTGAGGAACTCCTGAAGTAACTCGAATAGGATTTGAAGTCTTGCCTTTAAAGCTGACTATTTGTTGTCGATCAGTAAGATAAGACTCGATCCATTTAAGAAAATTTAGGTCAATACCCATTTGTTTGCTGTTTGAATAGAAGCATGGGTATATCAATGCGATCAAATGCCTTGCTATAGTCTGTATATAAAGCTTCAACATGGTTTCTATTGTCCATTGTAACCAGCGATTAGTTGAATTCGAGTAGATTTGTATTCGTTGAGCGTCCTTTGAAGAATCCATGTTGCAAGAAAGGGATTCTATTTTTAATTTGACAAAACAGTTTTTCATTTATAATCGCTTCAAAAAGTTTTGGAATGCAAGAGATAATAGCAACACCGCGATAATTTCATATGTTAGATTTTTCGCCAAGTTTAAAAGTAGGAACTAGATAGAAACTTTTCCACGAGTTACCAAAATCTAGATTTAGAGAGGAATTCAACTCTAATAAGTTGAAACCAATCTTAATCAGTTTCACCCTACCCAAGCAACACATCTCTGTCATAATTGATTGCAGAAACTTGATTGTGACTTAATTGAGTTACTTTGCAGTTACTTTGACTTATTTGCAACAAGTGCGCTACTAGGGTAATTTTATGATACCAATAATGAGAGAAGAGATTCGGTGCGAAACACTCACGATTTCAAGTGCTTAATTGTAAATAGCTAGAGATAAATTGTAAATAGTAGTAAGTAGTACAAAATAACCAGTTTCGGAGGCTGACCAACATCATAATCACCTCGGATACTTTAAATTAATTAAGTGCAGTGTAATAACTAATGATTGTTCTGCTAATTCGAAAGTTTTCTGGTAAAGTGTAAGGAGAAATAATCCCAAGTAGTGTGGCCGCAAGTATCCTATAGTTATATGATGATGATGATACGAAACTACCATCTAATGTAGCATAGCAACTGCCTGTAGCAAGTCCTGTTTTTATGAAACGATTTGATCAGGGATGTACTGTGGTAAATGTTTCATCATGTAACTGTATGAATGGTCAAACATTAAATACACTTACGCGCAACCCAAAGCTACGGGGGTCTAGAGAGAATCTCCTTCCTGAACCAAGTTCACATAAACCACACAAGAACCGAGCCCTCGCCTAATAAAAAGTCCCACTAGATGGAGAGAAGAGCCCACCCTTCACGAAATGTTAGTAACTGGAAGTTGGCAGTCCCACTCTTCTTATTCAAATCGCTTCAATCGGGTGCTCTGATGGTCGCTCCCTTCATCCCAACAGATGGTCTCAAATAAATTTATGAAAAATTAAATAAATTAATCTGATTTTCTTACATAGATTTTGAAATTATTCTACCTTGAAGATTGTGATAAAAAATTCGGCTGAAATTCAAATTGGTTAGGGATATAAACCGTTCTCCACTCATTGCACAGTGGGAAAAAACGGACCCAAATTCCCACACATGAGACGCCGCTGGATTGGCTGCTTGAAAATATCACTTCTTATGGGAAATTTGCCAATAAATTGAATGGTGTCATTTTCAGCCTGCGTTGAGCCCAGGAAATGGTCCATTTTACCCCATTTACCCCTCAAAATATGTCTTTTTGAGTTGGCATCATTGTTACTACAATCTCCGCTGAATGGTTTGCCCGCAAAGAATCCTATTTCATATTGAAAACTCTGGGAAATAGAATGGTATAAGTTTCATTCAGTTCCGAGCTCGGAAAGTGGCTTATTTTGCCCTATTTCCCCATTAATTTGAGATTTTCTTGTTCGTACCCTTTCAGCTACAATTGCTGACAAAGTTTTTTGCTGAAAACACCCTATCTTACGTGAAAAAGTCTAAGAAATCGAATGGTGTTATTTTCGTTTAGATACAGAATCGATAAACTGTCCATTTCGCCCCATTGAACCCTATCTTTGTGTGTTTTTATGCTTTTATTCATATATCTACAATCGCCGCTGAATTTTCTACATGAAAAAGACTATGTCGTACGTAAAAAATACTGAGAAATCAGCCTGCGCCGAGCCCGGGAAATGGTCCATTTTACCCCATTTACCCCTCAAAATGTGTCTTTTTGAGTTGGCATCAATGTTACTACAACCGCCGCTGGATGGTTTGTCCGCATAGAAGTCTATTTTATATTAAAAACTCTGGGGAATCGAATGGTGCAAGTTTCATTCAGTTCCGAGCTCGGAAAGTGGCTTATTTTGCCCAATTTCCCCATTAATTTGAGATTTTTTTGTTCGTACTCTTTCAATTTGATTTAATGGTAAATATTGGCACAAAAAGAGCTGAAAATAATAGCGTCTCGGAAATTATACGAGTTTACAACATAACATCGAAATTAAGTCAAAAATATACTATAAACCAATCATAAATTTCCTAAAAAAGGGATGGAATTCAATAAAGTTATTTAAAAGAATGCCCGGATTGGTCTTCGATCTACCATTCAGTTGCATTACATTTGAAATTTGGTGCATTTATTTTTCCACATGCGAATTATTCCTAATGACTACTATAAAACAATTGACTTCGCAATGACTACTATAAAACCAATTTGACGTTTTATGCATTAACTAGAGACAAAATGGTAATCAAATGCTTCTTCAACTGACCATCATAAGATTAAATCAACGAGTCCTAAAACGGCATTTTAAAACAGGATTTTACGAGTTCATAAAGTCAAAATAAAACCAGTATTTTTTATCGAACGTTCAGCTGTTGTGAGTTTGGTAAAAAATTGTCAAAAACTGTAAAATTTTCTGAGTGTGTAGGAGTAAAATGAATTTGAGTAAACACGGTATTAAATCGTTGTCAACAAGCTCTGTAGGTTCTCATGAATATGAAAATATGAAAGCTTTTGACACCTCTTGGTGCCATAATAAAACCAAATTGATTTCTAGTGTCTTGCATAAAACTTTAATAAAATTTAATAAAGTTAGATGATTTGGCAATGTTATATGTGATTTGCTGTATTTTTTATTAAACCAATCAAATTGTAACAAATGTTCTACCGGGTTCTTCTTTCAGTACTGGTAATGAAGAACTGGTAACACCACAAAGCCTCAGATACAAAGAGTAGGAAAAGTAAATACACTGAGCGAAATATATGAAAGGAAAACCGAAAATTGACAATTCTTTGCGGTTGGGTTTATTTACGCAAAGCTTCTGTTTTCCAGTGTTGTGTGTTTATTGTCATATCTCGTTTACTACACAGTTTCGATGATGACGCGGGATAGTTCATCGTACATCAATTCGTACATCGTTCAATCGTACATCAATTCAATGGCGAGATGACTGTGGAGGTCATTAAAAACAAGGGAGGAGCAACGCATTATTAATTATTCTTAATTTCATGCAAAAACCTACCTTATTGTTAAATTTACCATTGTCCTTATACTTATGTCCTGTGGAAGAAATTTAATTTATTTTCAATAATTAATTTAGAGTTTGCATCACAAATAAATCAATCCAATTGAGCAGTGTTTTAAGTAATTTTCAGAATGTTTACCAAAAACTTAGGTAACAGAAAGTATAACATCCTAACCAAATCAGTACAGTCCATTGGTTACTACCTGCATAATTTTATCTGCACACCGCCCCAAAGCAATTCCAGCAGCTAGTTTTCAATTATTTGGAATGTTTCTTTTTTCTTCCTTACAACATTCCAACACCTTTCAATCAATGCCATCTTGAATCCCAGGCACAACCACCACTACACGGAAATTACACATCTTGTTCCACCCTCCCCCACCCCAACCAAATCCGAGGCGACTCATGTCGGGCCTGATCCAGCTCGTACAAGCCGAGATTGGAATCTATCTACTGGCCAACCCTTGCTCAAACAATGCTCTTCGAAGGATCTTCGAAGGAAAAATTTTCCACACGCTCTTGGTTTGAAAATCTGCTTCGTTTCAATGTGATTAAAATGTACCTTTCTCAAGTATCGGCCAGCTAGCATGTTGAGGAGCCTCCCCCTCTTTCCAACCCCGTCGCTTTCAAAACATCGACCCGAAGTAGTTGCAATATGGAGCTCCTATAGTAACGTGTCTATTGAAATAAGGCCAACCGGAGCAGGATGTTTATCTAGGCTTAGAAATTCCTGCGCTCTAGGATTTCCCAGCCCAGTCAGGCATATTTTAATAGCAGCAATAGCAACAACGACATCAAGCTCATCGGTTTGAGTGTGGAAGTTATTTCGAGCGGAATTTTAACTAAAACATGCAGTCCATTATGGGCCCGTTTGTACCGGGAATTGTGGGGTCGGAGAAGATGGAACCCGGGTTGGAGACTGGGGGTGATTTTAGAGAATGTTTTCTCTTTATCTCTATTGCAGGCGCTCCAACAGGCCAGCTGAATACCGAATGATGTGGATATAGGCCTGTATCGACAAACATGTTATGGAAATTCGATTGCCCTGCTCTGTGGGGGAGGGGAGGAAAGGTGGTTCGATTGTTGGTTGAATGCTAAAACAAATTGTGGGTGAAAATGGTTCATTTTTGGGAGGATGCCTAAAATGCGGTATCGCTAGTTTTCGGATTGAAAAGAAAAAAGAAAAATCTCTGCAACGTTTAAGCAGTGCGTTTGGTTTGGGCTCGAACGTATCTCGATGGGGAGTTCCAAACCCCTCCGGGTGTTGAATTTGGGAATCATGTTATGGGATTCGGGTGGGAGTTTCCGATCCTATATGGTGCAGGATTAGTTTTTGGATCAAGATTCATGCTGGATTGGGTCCATTGTTCAACGGAGGGTAGTTTTGGGGCCTTGGATCTCGACCACAAAGGCGCTGTGACATGGGGGAAGGATGACTTAATTCTACTCAGTGAAAATTCAAATCGGATGAAATTGTACGGATAATCAATTATAAATGCTGAGACAATCCTCTTATTCTATCCGGATGGCTCAATTGTTGATAAGGGTACCCGGCCCTGAGGGAAATATCAAAATTATTTTATGTTTTGTTTTTCAGTTACGCTACTACTGTTACAGAAGAAGAATTTATTTAGAAGACGGATGCCGTTATAAGATCAAAAATTGAAACCAAATAGTACCAAACAGAAATCAATTCCAATCGATCACACGACACAGAAGAAGACTATAATTCGCAAATGACCTATCTGCCAAAAAATAAGCTTTTTCTAGTGGAATTTTAAGGAATTTTCTCACATTTACAAGGCACAGGGTTGCCACAATATCTTAATATAAAAATTACCACATTTTTCCCAAATTTTTCCCGCATGTTTGCTTTATTTTCCCGACTTTTAAGATGAGTTAATATAAATTACTCGTAGCTAAATCTCTGAGCTCCCAAACTTTTTCCAGTTTGATTTACCACCAGACACATTCCATTTATTGAAAATACGCCTTTTTGTGCGACAGGATGCGCCAATTTTCAACAAATATTGTCACCATTTTCTTTTCTCTGGAATCCGGCAAACAACGTCAGACGGCATTGAGCACAGCTGCCCAAATTCTTCTTTCACCATGTGTTAACACCCTTACAAACGCAATTCGCCAAATTTCAAACGCATTCGCCACCACATGAAAGATAAGTTCATTTCTGGCCTCACCTGTTACAGCCGTGTAGCCAGATCTTCTAAGGGCATCTTCAACGGTGGTTCAAATCGTGGTTTGGATTTATTTGCTTAGACCAAACGCAAAATCATCGCTGCATCGCTGGTGTTTGTAAATTTTGTTTTATACCGGATCTATTTCGCATCATTTCAGAACTTATATAAACTTCTATGTTTCTTACTGAATGCACTCTTTAAAAATTTAATTAAATGAACTTCAGAATATCTATGAAGATTGGGTGGAAATATCTATAATGAACATGCTAGAAGTTGATTCAACTTCTCGGCAGTTGAATAAAATAATTGGAAGTTTCCAGATAATCATGAGGTTTGCTCGCTGTCTTTCGAGAAGAGAAATGGTGGAACTTTAGAGAAGTTCATTGAATTGCCGAAAAATTATTAACGTTTATGGAAACTTGAATGAACTTCCAAAAAGTTTGCTGATCATCCATGGAATAGGAACAACTTTCTGGAAATGACGGGTACTCAAAAAATCAGGTTTCGCTTCCCAGAAGTTGTATTAACTTCCAGCAGAAAGCTGCATTATTAGAGTCAATCTTCCGTTCGATTTCCTCGTTTCCATCGGCGATCAGTTGCTTTATTCGCAACAAAAGAACGTCAAAACTTTCTATCGTGTGCTCCATCTGGTCCAGATC
Organism: Aedes japonicus; assembly: GCA_034211315.2. Classification (NCBI taxonomy): domain Eukaryota; kingdom Metazoa; phylum Arthropoda; class Insecta; order Diptera; family Culicidae; genus Aedes; species Aedes japonicus. Next base: position 29,263 of record JASCZW010007992.1, read on the forward strand.
TTCTCGTGAGCGTTTTTTGTTTTGTATCTCAACAGCAAAACACAGCGGCAGATCGATTGTTGTTGGTTTATATTTGCCGTCTTTACTCATGGTAGCAGCTCGAGTTTGCCGATGTATGCTAAGATGGACGGGAAACAAACTCTTTCACACGCGAGATTAACTTCTTGTTTATAAACGATGGTCGGCTGTTATCGATGCTTTTTTCCTTTGATTACGAAGGATTATGATGCAGTGAGCAATAATATCGGCATAGATTATAGCATCGAAGAATTTAACACGAAGAAAAGCTTCATCGAATCACGACCGCGAACAACTCACTTTCCACCGCACTCCATCACACTCACAGTTCTTCGTAAAACTTAAATACATTTGGGATGTTTTCGGAACGATTGGAAAGTTTCTCGATCACCTGGAAAGATTCCTGAAGTTCTAGGGATTTTCCTAAACTTTTCGAATGCTCAAAAAATCCAGTCTCCTGTTTATCTGGGACGTTTTCTGAAATTCTGGAAATTCGACCTTGGGGAAGTTTTCTGAAATTCTTGGAAGATCGCAGGACTACTGAGAAATTTCCTGAATTGCTGAATCCCCTGAGCTTCCAGGAGTTTTTTTAAAGCTTCTGGAAAGCTCCTTGAACTTCTGGGAAATTTTCTAAATTTCTGGGACATTCTCTGAACGTCTGAGATGTTTGCTGACTTTTTGGAAAGTTTCCTTATCTTTGGGGGAGTTCCATGATCAATGTGAGCATTTCCTAAGGTTCTGAGAAGTTTTTTGAATTCATGAGAAACCCTGAACTTCAAGGAAGTTTCTTGAACTACCACATGTTCGCTGAACTTCTAAGAAGTTCTGTATATATCTAGCAAGTTTCATGAAATTCTAAGAAGTTCACTAAACCTCTAGGAAGATCCGCAGACTATTGAAACGTTTCATGAATATCTTGACTGTTCTCTATTGGAAGTTCACTAATTTTCTGGAAAGTTCCTTGAATTTTTGGGAAGTTTTTGAACATCTTGAGTAGTTTATGAACTTCTGAAACAATACCCAAAATAATCTGATAAGTTTTCTAAACTTCTGGAAGCCCAATGAATTTCTGGATAGTTACCTGAACTTCTGTGAAGAACCCTGCACTTTTGGAAACTTCCCTGAACTCGCGGTAAGCTCCTTGAATTTATGGACAATTACCTGAATTTCTAGGAAACAATCTGAATTTCTGGAAAGTTCCCCGATTTTATGGTATATTCCTTTAGCATCAGGGAGAATAGCTAAACCTCGGGAGAGTCGAAATCAAATTTAAAAAGTATACCGAGCTTCTGATTAGTTCCCTGAGTTTCTAAGTGGTATACCGAATTTACAAGATTTTTTTCTAAATTCTGGGAGATAATTTTTGTTTATTAGTTTCCTAACCTTTTCCGATATTGTGGGCGTAAATACTGCGGGCCGTAAGCCTTAAGGACAGATTTGCAAAAATTCGTCAGGGTCACCAACTTTCAAGTTTTCGTCGAGAGAACTAGCTGAGGACATACGCCAACATCCGTTATGCTATAGTGCACCTATGTAACACTAAGGCCAACATATCCAGCTGCATCGCAACAGCTGGAAAAAGTCATCAGTTGACTGTTGTTGTCGCATAATGTCTAGGATCATATCCCTTTGCATGTTGAAACGTCGCAGAAAGTGCTTCTTGTCATAGGTTGGCGTGGCTCTATCACTATCGAGCCCTATCTAATATCGTTTAAATGAGATGCATGCATTCACACACTCACCACCACTCAAACCAATCCATGGTAAAAAGTTTGCGAAAAATCCTCGGTCTCTGAAAAAAAAAACAAAACTTCTGATCTCTGGATATTGTAATATTGACAAGATGATAAGTGTTGGTGGGTTTAACAACAAGAAATACAACACCGGTGCGGGGAACGCAAAGTTGGTCTGTTTTAGCTGGTTCTTTTTAAGTTTGCTGATGCAAACCAACTATAAAGACGTTAAAATAGACCACCGCTGAAGATGCTCTAAGCGGTACGTTTTGAACAGGCTGAACAATGAGATCGGTGGACCGAGTAAGTGACAAAAACGCAACTCAAATCATTTGAAAAAGGTGTGATTATGGTTCCTTCCATATGACAAAAATTCCCGATGACTTTTGAAATTCCCGCCTTTTTCCCGCCTTTTTCCCGCATTTTTCCCGCATTTCCCGATTTTCCCGAGTCTGAAGGCATGAAACAGTGTTTCAGTTTTTATTTGTGATCCACGAATTTGTGATTACGAATCCTTTTGGCAAACGTTCTTGGAAATCCCTTCAACAGGATGCAGAAGTTTATCAAAATTCTTGCAGACATTTCTGTCAGTTACTTAATTTTGAAGTCTTTGATAGGGAAAGCATAGAATATAAATAATACGTTCAAAAATTGGGAATTCTCTGGATCTAAATAATTAGGAGTATTCCTTGTTTCTAAATTTCTGAATAGCAATAATCAGTACTCATAGTACAGTTTTATACATGTATCATTAAATAGCGCCACATGCGTCAAAAAGTTACTTTTACTAAAAAACATCAGTGACAGAGTAATGTTGTTTGACTGTACCATCGGAATACTTTTAGTTCAGTGATTTACACAGTATTCTAACTCATTGTTTAACTAGCTTCCATGAGCATACAAGTCATAACGAGTCTATATAACAGCGCCTTTATCGTAATACAATTTTGAGTTTTATGCCACGATGATCCTTTTGATTCTTTGAGTTTTGACGACCGTAGTTTTGGCTGGACAATTGTTTGAAATCGCGGCACAATTTACATTGCATGGCCAAAGTTTCAATAACCAATAAGTAACCACAGACGGACGTATTCGTTGTTCCACATTATTCACAGGCATGACGAGCAAGTGAAGGAAGTGATCTCGTCAGCTAAATTAAAATCACTCATGTTTGGATTGAGTAGTTCTTGAAGGAAAATTTTAGCGTTCGTTCTTCAAAAAGCCGGAATTGGTTGAAAAAATATGCAAGCAAATAAAAGTTTTCAAAGTCACTGAGAACTCGAAATGCTGTTCTAATGCTGCAAACCGGTGATAATTCTTTTTCCAGAACAGAAAATAAGGGAAGAGGTTAATTTATATCTGGATGTAGAATTTGGTGAGTCCATTCCAGTCAAGGAATATATGTTCATACTTATTTCGAGCCACGTCTGACTTTCTTTCGTTGGCTACGCCTGCTTTTCTCTCTCCGCTGGACTACGATTTAATCGACTTTAAAAAACGCATGCCATCACGAAATTGTATCGTGGGAGCCCGAAGAGCTTTTATTTATGGAACCACTTGTGGTTCCACATAGTTATTGTTATTGTTTTAACTTACAACTAATCTTCCTCTTTGTGTCTTACGCAAAATTGGCCTAAGTACATGATGCCTACATTTAGTGAACATTCTGGTAAAACTCATGCAAAACTCGCATTTTATAAGCGGGTAGTAATCAGAAATCTTTTATTTTGCAACTAGAAATTAGAAGAAAAATTAGTATCTTCCATTTAATTCTTTGCTACCTTTGCTTATCTTCGACAGATACGCGTATTTCGTCTACAATGTGCAGACTTCTTCAGTGTCTCGTACCAATAACTCGACTTTTGCTCTAAACAATAATTAAAATCTCCAAAAAAAAAACAGATGAAAATTCAGAAGAAAACTTTTAACCGCAAAACTATCGATTTTTATAAATTTACATTAAAAATCTTTAAAATCATACTATCAGTTTTTGGATTTTCGATGTCTTTAGCAAAGAAAAAGCATTATAAAACATTCATTTTCGGCCGGCGTCGGTGGTGTAGTGGTAACTGCTTTTTGGCACCCCAGTGGGCCTGGGTTCAATCCCAGTCGACGTCGGTGGTTTTTTTGAGGTGAAAAAATCTGGTCACGTCTTCCTTCGGAAGGGAAGTAAAACCGTTGGCTCATATTCATGAGTCGATAGGTAGGGTCCAGGTGGTGGAGTCGTCTTCCAATCATTGGTGATTTTCACCATGTGAGGAAATAAGCCAACGGAAAATAAAGAGAAAAAAAAAACATACAACTTTGCCGAAGGCACACAGTTTGACCGAAATGGTATCTAGATGTATTTTGTATGATGTATGATATTTACTAGCATCTATTGTAGCACGGAAATGGAGGTCCAAACGAAATGAGCTCTCATCTCTGTTTGACTTGATCAAACTTCAACAACCACTGTTGTCCTCAACTTGCCATTTTATGAAGGGTCATAACGGGTTGGGTGGATCGAAAGGCGAAGTCTTTGCGTTTCCACAGGGATATAAAGAATCTCCTTCTACCATCTAGATTCCACACTTGGTCACAAGAACGAGCTTTCTAACTCTATCTCTCTGTTTCCAAACTGTTAACAATTGGTAGTTGGCATTTACTCTCTCCCTTTAATTCCCCAGTATTAATTGTGTGTATAATTATGTACGTATGTGTATAAGAGATAAGTACTACTTCATGCGTAACTATTATATATGTTCTACATCTGTTGACTTGAGCGAAATGTTAGTTTAGATAATTCTTGTCTTTCATTTACAACTGTTCTACTAATACATGCGTTAAAACGTTTTTTTAAAGACTGTTTTTGAAAAAATGACGCAAATGAATAATGTTGCGTTCTAAATATTCGTATTTATTTATATTTATTTTTAAAACTTGTCTTCGAATGAAACTCACGGTAGAATCATGCAGCTGATAATTAGATCGTATGTTTCCAGGAAGCTGACTCCATAAAACAATTGCACAAACGAAAAAGGTACCACCGTAATATTTAAGAAGAGTTATGTTGCGGGACATCGTATTGTCTTTCTCGAGCGCTTCTGAACGGCTGAAATTTTTCAAGCAGATAGCTTAGACCAAGGATTATGTATAATTCACACAGATTCTACCCTAGTAGCACACTTGTTGCAAATAAGTCAAAGTAACTGCAATGTGACTCAATTAAGTCACAATCAAGTTTCTGCAACCAATTATGACAGAGATGTGTTGCTTGGGTAAGTTTGAAGAATTCATAAAAAGAGCAGCCCAAGAACCGTTGTTTCCTTGAAAAAGTGTTTCTCTAGAGTATCTTGACAAATAACGTTTGCATTAAAAAAAATGGGCTTTTTTCGGATGGTGATAAAAAAAACTAAGGGAAGGTCCATTAATACTATCACGCAGTAAAAGGGGAGGGGGGGGGGGGGTTTGGAAAACGTGACGATCCATACAAAAAAAAAAATGGACGGCCCATACAAAAAACGTGACAACGGAAGAGGGGGGTGATATATAGTAATTTTTGCGTGACGTAATTAATGGACGTTCCCTAAGACAGATAATTGCTTTTGATAAGTTTTCCATGGCAGGTAATTATTTAAGCTTACTTAAAAAAAATTCTACGCCCTTGCGAGCGGCCTTCCCTCAGTTAACCAGAAAATTCGCCATGGTGGACGAAAATATGCGTGTTTAAATGTTTTTGAGTTCGTTCTTCGTTTTATTTATCAATTCCTCCTCAGTTTTCGCGACAAAATAGTTGGAGTAGATCTTACGCTTCTGATTGGCCCAGAAATTCTTGATGGGACACTGCTGGGGGACGGTGGGCGGGTTCACCGGCTTGGGATCCACATCGATATTCAGCCGCTCCATCTCCTCCAACGATCGCTTCGAGTAGTGGGCCGACGCCAGATCCGGCCAGAATACCGCGTCATCGCCCTTATTGTATTTCTTGACGAACGACGCAACATCCGGCAGGCATTTCGTACTATAAAAGAGCGGCTTTGACATCCCCTTCTCGCTGATTGTCAGCCACAGCAGCACCTTCTTTGGGAACTTGGTGTGTAAAATGAAGCTCACTTCCTTCGTGGGGGAAGTGAAATACGAAGTGCCCTGCCAGTCGTTGCCATTCAGGGTGAAACAGGCTCGTCGTCCATCACCACCGCCACGTCGCAGTTCACCGGGAAAATCGAGTTGACCATCTTATTCAGCCGCTGCCGTTGCGTCATTGCCTACAGCTCCGAAACCACCGGACGTGACTTTCACTGCCTGACATGTATGTTCATGTTCGCCCGGTTCTTTTCCACTGTTTGGCCGGTTGAACCGACCAAGCGCACGCAACGATGTAGCCAAGTTTACCTCGGTATTCCTCTTCAGCATCTTTTGGAGCTTTTTGTCGCTCAGGGTCATCGGCTGTCTGGAACCGGGGTTTCTTGCTCTTGTTGTTGTCTAATAGTTCCAAGATGTTGTAGATGCCGGAACGGGCGTATCCGGCGTCCTAACAGTGCCGCACGATGTTCGTTTGCGACGCGTTGGGGTGCCGTTCTTTGAACGCGCACACTACTGAACGGGGTTGCTTCACTGCTTTTGCCACCACTGTTAGAGTTCGACTGATAGAGCTGTCTAATTTTGTCTGCTGACTCATGGGTTACTATGATTGATGCTGCATGAGTAGTTTTGTCAGAGCGGGTGAACGTAAGCCCAGGAAAAATCTTTTTGTTTTAATGCAAACGGTAAATACGTTCCGGGAGGACGCCATGGAGCGTTTCGGCATAAAAGCGTGTTGCTCGGGAGAAATAGTTGTGAATAGTCATGGACCGGACTCTGCAGAACAATTAGTTCGAATAGCTTGGATTCAGCACTTAGGGCAGTAGCCCCACAATACCTGGCGAAGAAGCGTTTATATCTCTTATTTTGTATTGGGAAAACAAACGACTCTTTCCAGCAATCAGGAAACACTCCGAAAGTTATTAACAAATTGAAGACCATAGCCAGGGCGTAGCAAGTTTATTGGGCAACGCTTCAGGACAATTGAAGGAATACTATCAAGACCGCATCCAGTTATAATTTTCATCTGCTTCCAGGCTGAATTCACCATATCACTTTGGAAAATGAATGCAGAGCCAAATAAAGACAAGACGGAACATAGAAAATTTTACAGTATTCGGTAATTTTTTTCCAAACTTTCAACAGCTGAACGTTCGTTAATCCGATTTAACGGATAGCGGAGAAATTTTACAGTTATCTGTATAAAAAATTTCCGGAAAAATGTAAAATTTTACCAAAATCCGTTAAATTGGATAACCAAATGTTACGCTGTAGAAAGTTCAGTAAAAAATTATCGAATACTTTAAAAAAAATCAAGTGTGTAAATATTCACCAAAGCCATGTCACAATAGCATTCTGTAGAAAATGCTTTTGAAAGAACAACAAATGCGTAAATCCAAAAAACACTCAAGGTCATTCCAAATTATTGATATGCAGATGTTCTGTGGGATATGTACTTTTCAGGCAAAAATATTTTTTGACGATTTCAGCTGTTCGGAAAGAAACAAGAAAAATCAAAGGAATTGGGGTAAAACGGGCCAGACACAAGATCAAATTATTCTAGTTCAGCTTCTTAATGTGATATTTATATAATATAACAATTTTCAGTCAAAATATATTACGGAGATTTCAACAATATTGCTCATAGAAATACCATCAAATTTGGATAAAATAGGGCAACACGAGCTACTCAACACGAACTTATTAGCTCACTTGCCTTCAGGAATGCATATGGTTTGGTTCAAAAACCAGTGACTTCTCCTACTTGAAAATTTGGTCGATCTGCCATCCGACCGTGGGCTGCTATTCTGGCTGGTTACAATAACAGCATCGAACATCGGTAAATTTATGACCCATGCTAAGCACTGTCACGTCTTCCATTACCTGGTCTAGCTGATGTGGAACATGTAGGTTTGGGAATAAACAATCTCAATTGTATAAACAATCGTCCAATGGTTCCGAAATCGTAAATTATGAAATTGTCGGTAAACATCAAAATTTAGATCCAATTTTGCTTCAAGAGTTTGAATATGCTTCCCGTGGATGGCCGAAAAATGTTGATCTGTCAGTTAAGACTTATTTTCAAGTGAGTTGTCATTTAGGAATCGAGAATGGATTGTTATACTTCGATGATAGGGTTGTTGTCCCAGATAGTATGAGATCGATTGTAGTAGAACAGTTGCATTCAAACCACGATGGAATCGTTCGAATGAAAATGTTGGGTAGATCGTATGTATAGTGGAAAATTCTTAACAGATGCAGATAGATGTAGTTGAGTATGTTAAAAATGCAAGGTTTGCCAACAACGTCAAGCCATGCATAAAGAGGTAGTTGAGATTTAATGGCCAACATGTGAACGTCCCTTCCAAACGATTCACATGAATATATTTTATTTCGAAGGTAGTACCATGCAGATAGCAGTTGTTTTTCCTAGTTCATTAATGTCTGCCTAATGAGAGAGTCAAACAGTCTGCAGATGATAGAGCAGGTAGAATAGTGAAGTTGTGACCGATAATTGTCCTCCCTTTAACTGGAAACTTTTCGTAAGATTTTTCGAGGCAAATAGTATCAAGGTTTCAAAATCTCCACTTTATCACCCCCAATGGACCGGGTTGGCCAAGCGGGGTGTGAGGAAGGTGACAAACGTGGTAAAAAATATTGATTTGATGAAAACCAACAGTCGCTATCGAGATCGCGAAAGAGTAGGGTCAGCCAAGGATGCAGTACCCCAAATGAGCGGTTATTTTCTTTGATGTATTTATAACTGAGATGAATTCACCTAAAAGATCATGCAGATTTGAATAAGAGAATAAGCATTGTTACTTTGTTTTTTTTTTTAACTCTTCATTTATTCCAATTTTTTTACATTATTTTACATTCATATATTATCCTAGGTGCTCCTGCTAAGTAATTAACATTTCAACCTTATATGCTATCATTTAAAGGGTGTCCACGATGAAATTGCCACACTATGAAATTGCTCTAACTTTTTAACCGTTGGGTAGAATTTAATGAAATTTGGGTGGATTTAGTTCATAGTGCATTATTTACATCCTGCAAGTTTTAAAGTCCTGTGATCAAAACTCGCGGAAATGGAGTCGAAAGAACAGCTCGTGCGTGATGAAATCTTGCGCATTCATCACGAGAACAAGGATCTCTCGCATCGTTCCATCGCTAAAACGTTATGAATCGCGAATTCCACGGTGTCGCGAGTGATTAAGCGGTTCGAGGAACGGTTGACCACCGATCGGAAGCCCAGAAGTGAAGGAAAAAGTATTCCGTACAACACCAAAAATCACAACCGCGTAGTTGGGGCCTTCAACCGAAATCCGAACGCCTCCGTTCGGAAAGTGGCTAAGAAGCTGCACCTAAGCCGAAGTTTTGTCCAGAAGGCCAAAACTAAGGCTGGGCTTCGAACGTTCAAGGTACAAAAGGCCCTCAAACGCGACGAGAAGCAGAACAAGTCCGCCAAAACCCATGCCAGGAAGTTGTACCTCAACATCCTGACGAAAGTTGAATGCTGCATCATGGACGACGAAACATATGTGAAGGCCGATTTCAAACAGATCCCCGGCAACCTGTTTTTCACGGCCAAGGATAAGTTCAGCGTTCCGGAGCATGTCCGCACTCAGAAGATGTTCAAATTTGCGAAGAAATTCCTGGTTTGGCAAGCCATCTGCACGTGCGGGAAGCGGAGTGCACCTTTCGTGACCCACGATGAACGGACAGGTGTACATAAAAGAGTGCCTCCAGAAGCGGCTGCTTCCTCTCCTGAAGGCCCACAACGTCCCAACAATCTTCTGGCCGGATTTGGCCTCATGCCACTACTCCAAGGACGTGCTGAAGTGGTATGCGGACAATAAGGTCAATTTTGTGCCAAAAATGTTCAACCCTCCCAACACTCCGGAGCTCCGCCCCACTGAGAAGTACTGGGCGATTATGAAGCAGCACCTTCTTAAACGACCTAAGGTAGTAAAGACAGTCGAGGAACTGAAGAAAGTATGGGTTTACATGCAAAAAACGGGTGATTCACATGTTGTGCAGAATCTTATGGCCGGGGTTAAGGCCAAGGTGCGGGCATTTGCGTATGGACTGTAAATAAAATACGAGTAAAATGGTAAAATGAAGTTTAATAGTTATTTCTCAATCCCTGAAAATTTGATGGCAATCGGATGACCTCACCCCTGGCACTTACGGCACTGGGTGAGGCTCTGAGAGTTTGCTCCAGTCTTCCCACTTCAGTTCCCACTTCACTCTGACATGGAGCAAAAGGCTTGCTTTTTTTAAAGCCTTAAGGTTATTAAGCTCACTTGACTTGAAGTGAACTAAGAAGAAATCGTTCGAAATCCCTTTGCAAGAATCGCCAGGCTGGGATTTCGTTTTCATTTGAATTACTAGGACTGGGCTAGTTCCAAGTAATTTTATCAACTCAGTTTTACTTTCTTCAACAGATTCACCACTGGTCTGCCCAGACAACCTCAAGACAACCTTGAAAAGACGCTCAGCTTTGGTGTCTCTTGTGTGTTTCTTCTGAGTAAGATACTCAAGAAGACGTTTGAATCCGTCCAAGGTTTCTGCAAGCGAACGGCATTCACCTCGTCTGGAATTTTGAAGGGAACATGTTACACCTTCAACAAATGTTAAGATTTCCTTGCGAAAAGCATGGAAATCCGAAATAGGGGGAACTTTTTCCTCTCTCAATCGAGAAAGATTATTCGAATTCTGGTTTGATGATGGATCACTCTCATCATCTGTGAGCATATCAAATTGATTACTCACATTGATTTGATCTGAAGGCGCATCAGTAGATTGCCCTCTACGTTTACGCTACCGAAGAGGATTTTTCCAATGCGATATCCAAGCCGGGTTACCCGAAGGGCCTAACAAGGATCGAAAAGGAATAAGAGGAAATCAAAAAATTGTTGTTAGTATTTAGCACTGAAAAGTGCTGTTTAAAATTTGTTGTAGCGTTGGGTAGCAATAGCACTTCCTTTAGCAAATAGAAATAGAACCGCACGGCATGAGAGCACAATGCAGACTGATTGTTCTCTTGTTATATTTCTCATAAGGCACTCGAAAATAAATGCACCATTTTTATCCGTGGGTAAAAATTGATGAAAATCTGGGTATAACTAGTTTAGAGTATATGTTTACATGTGTAAAATTTCATAACAACCGGTTCAGTGGTTATTGAGATGTCATCGAAACAAAAAGAAAATCGCCGGAGAATTTTGCGCGCCGTCATGGAAAATCCGACTGCGACCGGAAGACAACTGGGAATCACCCATACAACTGTGTCTCGGGTGGTAAAATCGTTTATGCAGTCCCAGATGACTGAGCGGCGGGCTTGAAGTGGAAAAAAAAATCGAAAACAACTGACCCTGTGAACGCCCGGAAGGTGTTGGATTATTTCAAGTGTAATCCGAACCTTTCGATTCGCGACGCGGCTCTGAAGGCAAAGTGTTCCGTCAGGTTCGTTAAACAAACCATGAAACGAGCTGGGCTTCGAGTATTCAAGATCCGGAAGGCACCAAACCGTCGTGATCAACAAAACACGGCGGCCAAATCCCGCGTATCGAGAGTGGTTTACGAAACCGATGTGTGTGGTTGTGGATGTCGAAACCTACATCAAGGCAGACGCAAAGCAGACACCGGGACTGGAGTTCTACGTTGCCAAATCACGGTTTGATGTTCCGGAAGACATAAAGAAGAAAAAAGTGAACAATTTCGCCAAAAAATACTTGCGCTGGCAACCCCTCCAATACTAAAGAGATTCGTCCGGTGGGAAGATTTTGGGCCTTAATGAAGGCCAAAGTTTGAAAATCGTCCAAGGTATTTAAACGCGAGCTGGAGTTGAAGAAAGAATCGGTGAAAGTGACCAAGAGGTCGGCTCCACCATTGCACAAAACGTAATTAAGGGTCTTAATGGAATGGTGCGGGCTTTCAGCGATGGAGTGGAATTTGAATGAAGTAGTTATGCTGAAACATAAATCAGATGTATTCATTAATTTCCTGAAAGTTTCAAGAAAACCCGACTTTAAATAATTAGTATAAGTGTATTATTTTAAAGCTTTTTATATCACTTAGGTTTAATGGAAAAAGAACACTTCCGTTCCGTTTCTTTTCCATCCGACCGTCGTTCAGTTCAGAAGCACAATTGTAATCCACAAGTTAAATCGCGTTAAACTATTTTAGTTGATTAAAAAAGTGTCATCCGTATCTCCTGCCTTCCTCACAACATATCAGCAACCAACATGTGTCCAATATATTCTCATACACTTTTTCATTGAATTGGTGTCGTGCAACTACTCAACATGCTTCACGTATGTGTTGGTGTTGTTTGGCACTACTATGATTATACAAACGCTTTTAGGTTATGTCCGATTGTTTTCATTCAGTGTTTATAGCGATGAATGAGTTTCGTGCTGTGGTGATAAAAAAGGTTTTGAAAGGATAGCGCCCGGACTCTATTTTCAGAAATTTGAAAAACCTCGGAGTAAAGCAGGATTTTGTGCTCCGAACCATCCGAAGGTACCGTGGCACCTGCTCGTTGGATGCCCGGAAGAGATCCGGTCGTACTGGTACGATGCGGACTGCATAAGTTGCTAAAGTGGTCAGGGAACAGGTTAGACGAAAATCACAGTACGTAAAATGGCCGCAGACCTGAATGTTTTGGGATCATCAATGCACAATATACTGTAAAATGATCTCGGATTCCAAGCTTTCAAAAAACGTAAGGGACTGTTCATAAACCACGTAGACCGAAATTTGACGCTTTAAACCCCCCTCCCCCATCGTATACTTTCGTAGACTTTTTCCAACCACCCCCCCCCCCCCCTTAAAGTCTACGTAGACTTTATCAATTTTTTTTTTTAATTTATGGGACATGTTCTACAATATGTGGCTGTGGCGGTTTGAGGAACGGTTTAGGAAATAAAACTCAAACAATCATACTCTAATTACTTCACAATGGAATGTTAGGCAAAGGGTGACGTCCTTGGTTTGAGTACCGCAGTACCCATGCCCTTTCACTCAATTGTCAAACATCTGTCCTATTTCCAAGCTACCGTACACTGACGGAACTTTCAACACTTTCTCTTCATATCTTTCATTCTAGCAAAAACATTACTGTCCACTCTTGGTGCTTCAGTTATTCATTTTTCATTTTGTTTCATAAAAATACTGCATAAATAAAAAATAACAACAATCAATTATGCATATGCACACCATGGCTGCTTGAACCAATAATTAAAGTTCATCAGAGGAAGTTTCTGGTGGAATTGTTTCTTGGATATCATGTCTATTGATTTCGACAAAACGTGAGAACTTCCGTAGCTCCGTTCTCGTCAACCTCACAAAGAATTTCTTCCTGGCGTTGCAACAGAATCTTAAGTGGCCTTATTTTCTTCGATGAAATATCTGCCTTGTGGATCCTTTTGCGTTGATCTGTATTCACTTTTGTCGCAAAATGCAGTCCACAATAAAAGCATATACGGCTATTTTTGTTTTCACTTTAGATATCAAGTTCAGTTTCTCTCCTTTGAAAGTTTTCCAAAGCAAGTTGACGTCTTTCCAGACCTCTTAATGTATTTTCTATTTTGTCCCACATGCGCTAAAACCCTTTACTGAATGTTTGTCAAATGGAAGCAAGTTAACTCATCAACGATCAACGATCATCTCATTCACGTATAAATAAAAATACTCAAAGCCCTAGTACCACACTTGTTTCAAATAAGTCAAAGTAACTGCAATGTAACGCAATTAAGTCACAATCAATTTTCTGCAACCAATTATGACAGAGATTTGTTGTTTGGGTGGTTGCCATCATAAACTTACTATGGAGTTGGTACCATGCATTCGATCTATCGAAGTTGTAAAAAACGAGTAGAGAAACACACCCAACACGCACAAATTACTATCTCTTGTTATCCCTTTTTTCCTCTCGAAAAGATAATTAGAGACAGTAATTTTAGCGTGTAGCGTTAAACCCCGTTCACATTGCAACCTACATTACGATATTGATATCAAATGCCACGCAAATTATTGTTGGTGAAAACTAGAGCCTGTCAACGTTTATTTCGGACACTTTTATGTCTGTGTAGATTTTGAATTATTTCACGGACCGCTGAAACGTTTCGCTCATGTGACAGTTGAAACCCTCCACTTTATTTCGTTGTACAAGATGTTTACATTCTTGTCACATTCAGTAAAATGGCGTCGAATCAAGTGGACACGCATTTTTTGCGAACGGCGGTGAAATATCGGTATGCGATCTTTCCAAGAAACTAAAATTCCCAAAAGTACCGTGTTATGTGTTTGAAAATCATTTTGCCAGCCTTTGACTGTGGATCTTTTGTTTTGATTCCTTCAGGCGGAACATTCCACCATTTTCTAAGATTAGTTGTCAAGAGTTTTTGGATAAACTTCAGTCTTATAGTTTGATTTCCAACACCACCAAGAAGAGTAGGAGAAGGAATCATCATCATCATCATCATCATCACCACCATTCGGTCACTGAAAAATTGGGTTGGAGCGTCTAAAAAAATAAAAAAGTCAGGTACTCTATCAAGTTGGCAGGAATGTTATCAAAATAATCTGCTGCCTTGGTAAATGACTCATAATATTATCAATTACTCCATAAAAATAAATCGCTTGAAAGAACCTCCTGGCCATAGTTCGAAAGGAGCCACTCCAGTTGGAAAAGTAGCGTGCATCAAAATAAGAAGATTCCCGGGGCCAGTTGGCGAACAGCTTTGCGTCGAAAGTCACCAGGAAGCGATGCACACAAACCAGGAAAAACAACTTTTAGTGCCGTCGAGATTATACCTTCCTTGTTGGAATTGTGCTTCGGTTGCAGTTTTCTTGCGAGAAATATTTTATAAGCATAACTTTTGCATTTGAAGAAAAAAAAAAGAGGAAAGAAATGAAAAAGGTCAGCCATGGGAGATTCCTGCAAACTCATAACGGCCGTAAAAGTGGCTGCGTTGTTGGCCAGGAAGTTTTCGCACCTCACAGGAATAGCAAAATTTACAAACCCTCCCTTTGGAAAAAAAAATAAGAAGACGACCGAGAGCAGATGACGCTCTCAATCCGGTTGGAGAAATCAAAGGTAAGTTATGTAAAAAGTTTAGTTTTAAAACACTTGAGATGTTATTTCCCACGGCAGCCTTCGATGCCTCGTCATCCAATTTCAGTTATATCTAGTTACCGGAAAGCTGATTACGTTTGTAGCATCACCGGCACGGGGACGTCTTGTCAGATTGCACTCGGTTATAAATTTCGAAATTCTGAGCAAATTACCCCCAGCAAAACACTTCAATGGGATTAAAATTGTCACCTCGTTTTCCACGTAGAGTTCCCAAGCCGGGAGTCGGAATTTCGTGCTCATTAATGTTCCAACTGGATTCACCCTCAATCCCTGCCCGATTGGCACCTGAGCAAAGGAAGAAGGTGTTTCAAAAGATGTCACCTCGACCCAGCTGACTGGACCCAGCCGGTTGCGAGAGCCCACTGCGGTGGAAGAAAGGGGAGTAATGTAATCCGGAAAGCTGATTTGGATCTTCGTTTCATGGTGAATACCGTGGATGGGCGCTTTTCTGTTCCGTTTTGGAGTTCCAGTCGTTCGACTTGTGCTGCGATGAATTTTGTCCTTTTTAATGAATAAGTATAATTGAGAAGCCTTTGACATATTCAATAGTTAGCGAGTCACATCACGAACCGGGTGGAAAAACGACCCTTTACAGTACTTCCTTGAAGGAATACGAGTATGGAAATGGAGGTGAGGTTTTTCCAGGGGCAAAGTGGAGTAAAATATACCGAAATGGGATTAGTATTCGTCGATTCGGAAGATGAAACGGGAATTACTTCCAGATGGAAAGATTTAGTTGCCTCTTGGAGCTGATACTGGAATTCAAGAGTGTTATCATTCTCATGGAGATCGCCCTCCCTCATGCGCCTAGTATGATAGTGCAGATGCCTTGCGAGTATAAAGCATATCGATTTTAGTTTACCTATGCTGATGTGCTCTTTTCAATTGTTGATGATGCATAGTCATATGCTGAGAAATGTACAATTTAATGTATGCAATGTAAAATCACTTCGATAATAGCATAACGTGTGCATAAGGACTCTTGTTTTCACTGTAGATGACCGCACACTGATTTGTTTGGTTTGGATAAATTTGACTTCACTGAGTCGTATGTCTCAATCACTCCTACAACTCGGTCATCCTACTTAGCTTCTGGTCTCCAGATCTGATACTGCTTAAGATGACATGCTGCCATGCACTTTCGCTTCGGTCGTTGACGATGAGTATCTTTGACAAGATACAAACCGAGATATTTGATTGCATAAGGGAACATCCAAGTATGTCACGCAAAAACTTCTTAGACCTCCCCTTAGTCAGGTTTTTTGAATGAACCCCTTCCCCCACTCGCTCAACCATTACTGAGTTACCTTATTAATGGACCTTCCCTAAGGGTGACCAAGAGAATCCTCCTTTGCATCACAGCGCTGAGTTCACCCAAGTAACACACAAAACATCTATTTAGAAGGATTTGTAATTGTTTGTTTTATAAATGTATTATAAACGTATTGCAAAACATGTCAAGTTTGGAGCGGTTTATAACTCTCGTATTCTATATCACTCTGGCAAACGGTCGAGCTAACAATACTTTTTTCACCGCTGCAAGTGATTAATACTTTATTATTGTTCTTGAAAACATGGTTCCATACATTTATAATACATAAACAAGACAAGATTTTATGGGCAGTTCTATATACTGTTGAAATTACATTACACCAACCATGTTTGCAAAACGTGTTCTTTTTTCCCATTACAATTAATTGGTTGTGCAAAGATTGTTGTTTCACTGCCAACGGGAAGCATATCATAGATACTCAGAGTTTAAATTTCAACAATCTGAGTAGGCTTAGCAAAGAAGCTACGAACCTATCACGCCAAGGATTAGTGTTCAAATCCTATGTTTGGTGATGTCTAGATTTTTTTATAAGGATTTTTTTTCCATTTTATGTTTTATACGGTTTCACTTTTTGCGCTTTTTGCGTCACATTAAAGTATGAAATTTATTTCATACACCTATTATACACCTAAATTTATAACCTGTTTTTGTCATTTAACAGTACTTGTTTAAGACAAGCTGTGTTTCTTGGGTTGTACCCCATGCCATCTAGAGCTTTGTGATTCAGATTTATGCCAAATCGGTTAACATTTATCCTTTTCCAAATCAGGTTGAAATGTGTATGCAAAAATTCATCCAAATGTAACTACAGTCTTAGATTTTACCGCTAGTGACGTTGTTGGTATTCAAGTAAGATCAAGTCAGAGATCTTTATATGAAGTTCAATGCCCAATAATGCTGAAACCATACATTTTGATGACTTAATGACTTAATGATTTATCCCATACAAATTCCAACCCGTTACAGCAATGGCTTATAGTTGCTCGGATTGGATTAAATTAAAACCTGATACTCAGGTAGCTTTAAGAACAAGTGGCTCTGTGATTCTCAGGATACTCCAAATAATCTAGTGTCCTATGCCAACTGAATAGATGAGTGCTTGCCTTGCACGTTAGGTGGTGCATCCCTCAAAAAGCTGATCGATTTAGTTTTACTTTCGAATACAAAAATCATCTTCATTTTTTCTGAAGTTTAATCTAAAATTGGCCAAATCAAGAATGTAAAACAACGCCACTGTCTTTATAGCGCCGAT
The DNA here is from genome assembly GCA_034211315.2 of Aedes japonicus. Lineage (NCBI taxonomy): Eukaryota > Metazoa > Arthropoda > Insecta > Diptera > Culicidae > Aedes > Aedes japonicus. The sequence goes on from JASCZW010007992.1 coordinate 46,809, forward strand.
AATGTGGCAACTATTGTTGATTATTGGTATAAGCCGTGAATACTGGCAAACCCACCATGTTCCACAGTACAGAAGCAATACAAATCTCATTCTCTCTCAGATAGTTATCGAAAGGGTGTCCCACATCAAATTGCATCATGGAAAAAACGCTGTAGAAAATTACCAAGTTGAACGATCCTTTTCAAACTTTCAGACAAAAAAATTTAACCCATAAGCAAGCATATCTATGGCAGGGTAATAAAACATCAATAAAAATGGCAAAAAATAGCAATAAAAATATGTGAAATTTCCATTAAATTATTAAACACTGTGCCAGACAAAAAAATAACAATTTGCACTAGAGAAACTTAAAACTATGCAATAAGTAATTGAAACATTCACTTGCAATAATACAAAGTGACCGGTAAAACTTTCAAAAAAAGCAATGGAAATTAGTATAAACGCAATTATAAGCTGATATGTTTCCGTCATAATAATAAGTTCTAGCGGTAAACATGTGACAAAAGTCTTCAAACACTTCAACTCTTTCCACAAAATCAAAACATTAGAAAAAAAATTAAGAGATTTATTTTTCGTTTCAATTGGAAAGATTCGAAAAATTTGAAGACTTTTGTCACATGTTTACCGCTAGAACTTATTATTATCACGGAAAACTATCAGCTTATAATTGCGTTTATACTAATTTCCATTGCTTTTTTTTTGAAAGTTTTACCGGTCAATTTTGAATTATTGCAAGTGAATAATCAATTTTTTATTGCTATTTTGAGTTTTTCATGTGCTAATTGTTATTTTTTCGTTGGCACCGTGTTTAATAATTTAGTGGCAATTTTGTGAATTTTCAATTCTAAATGTTCATTAATTAGTGCCAGTATATATTTTAGTCCATATTTATGTTGCATATTTTAAGCCATTCCACGGTAAATTTCGGACATCAACATAATAGCAGCAGAATAAAATTACACATAACCCAACAAAACCGATTGTTTATTTAACAATAATAGAGTTATGTCTACATTATAACAGTTTGTTAATGATCTTTCATTCTGAAAAATTATCTAACATTTTGTGATACACCCCCATTAGGTTACGTATCAGATATGGCCGCCGCACAGTGGGACCAATCTGAAAAAGACGGTCAAAAGTGTTTTACCACTTTTCCTGACATTTAGCGCTTTTGTCTATGCAAATGTTTCTAGAAATGTCTTTTCCCATTTTTTTTAATACTTATCAAAAGTTTTACTTAAGTGATATTTTACTTAAAAAACTAACTTTGTGTGGGTACAAGATAGAAGGTTAGTGTCTTCAGTAAAGTTTTAGAACTAAACATTTAACGAAACATTGCTGAAAATAGTTAGTACCTATATGGAAAGCATTGTGATATATAATTGATTTAGTATATAAACTAACTTAAAACTTGTTCTTTTTTACTTTTTAATGGCTAAACCCTTACCAGATCGATATAAAATGTTCCACAAACTTATCAATATTATCACAACGCACAACTTTGTCGAAGCCACAAATGTCTAAATGGCTTCATATGAGTTTTAAAGCGGTTTTAAGTTAAAAAAAAAATACGTTTTTTCAACAACAATAACTCAGACACAAAATTTGGCACAGCTTGGTCAATCATCACTTAAAGTATACGTGTACAAAAAATCTGCGCCGGGTATCATCGGGTACATAAAGTTTTCAGTTCGTCTCTTCGGGTGTACCTTTCTTTTAAATTTCGATAAACTTTTACAGGTATACAAATATTTCCTAAAATCTGTGAAATTCTACCGGTATCCGTAAAAATTTATTACAGAACGATCGGTTGTCAAGATTCCGGTAAAATATTTCTGAAATCTGTGAATTCATATAGGGTAAGGGGATGTAATATTAGCCCAGCCCCTTCATTCAGCCTATGTATCAAATGTGTCATTTATTTAGCGATAATCAACAAAATCATGTTGCTATTAACATGATAGATGTAATTCAAAGCAATTGGAACAATATTCATCAACTTATAGATGTTTACTTCTGCGTAATTTTCGATTTCTTGCACTTTTGGGGCATCATGATTTCACTGGTTAAGCTGAACAGATGACCTACACGATCTTCATGTGATCTAAATTTGGCTTAATTGAATCGATAAAGCAGGTGATGCAGTCTGGATGTACAGAAAATAGTTACACATTACAAACTAGCTATTCACATAGCTAAAATAACAATGATTTCACAAGAAAATTGTAGACCCAATGTTGGGGACACATTTTTTTTGTATGTTTCCAACTATGGCCTGTTGTATCAATAACGTAGTAAAAAAGTTGTTATTGATATATTTCAAGTGGAACTGCATGAATTTGTGGATGTTTATATTCAAGTGGCTCATCTAAACACAAACCGAAGGAAGAATATCATTGTGTAGTGAATTATAATGTTTTCATTATTGAATGGTTGATAAATCATGTATGAACATCACTTAAGTGTTTTGAGGCAGTTTCACTTTAGTTTGATTTGTAAAATTGTTAGTTGGGTGGAGAAAATACAGCTGACAACGCTTTGAATCAGAAAATCAGGAAAAATAATCGTAAGAAGGCAACATTTAAGGAGTGTATCGCAAATAAGCTATCCACAAACTTTCTTTCAAATTATGTTGAAAACCGATATTTTATTCATACAAAAAGTTGATTCTTTATTGTACGAGGTTAAACTTGAACATAATGAAGACCGGATGAAATTTAAGTTATTTCTTCATGAATTTTCGAACTTTGGATCGAATGCTCTTCATCAAGTTCCGGACAAGTGTTGCATCGCATTTTTTGGACGCTTGAGCCCAAATTTTTTTGAACTCCTGCATGTTCTCAGCTGCCTTACTAGTCTTCTTGATGACCCGCCTTACTAGTCTTCTTGATGACCCTCTTCACGATTGCCCAGTAACGTTCGATGGGTCGAAGCTGAGGGCAATTTGGTAGATTGATATTTTTCTCAACGAAATCTATACCCTTTTCCGCAAGCCAATTGAGAGTGGTTTTGGCATAGTGAGCCGACGCTAAATCCGGCCAAAACAGTGGAGGTGTACTATGCTTCTTATATAAAGGCAACAATCTCTTCTGGAGACACTCAGATCGATAGATTTCCGCATTTATAGTTCCGGTAGTGTAAAAAATGCTCGACTTCATACCACAGGAACATATTGCTTGCCATACCAGTACCTTTCGACCGAATTTCTCCACTTGAATCGACCTGTCCGCATCGCTCACATCCTCCCCAACGACGGCAGTAAAGTATTGTGGACCTGGAAGGGTTTTTGAGTCCTCCTTTACATAGGTCTCATCGTCTATCAAAACGCATGCATCCGGACGCTGCAAAAGACGCGAATACCATTTCCGGGCCCTTGCTGCTGCTCGTTTCTTCTGTTCTGCACTTTGTTTCGAGATTTTCTAATTCTTGTAGGTCTTCAGGTGGTTTCGCCTCTTGATACGCTGGATCATTCCGACACTCGTTCCTGCTTTTTTGGCCAAATCACGTATTGACATTGATTTGTTCTTCATGATTAGAGATACCACTTTCTGCTCCAGTTTCAGATTGGAAGACCCGGGTTTTCTGCCTCTTCCTGGTAGCTCATCCAAAGAATAGTGTTCCCCAAACTTATTAATGATGGTTTTAACACTCGCATGATGAATTCCAAACCGCTTCGCCAATTTTCGCATAGTAATACCCTTCTCACTTAGCCATGTGTCCAGAACCTTAATTTTCACTTCCTTTTCAATACGCGACATTTTGAAAACGCAGAATTTGAGCCGCACAAACAAGTAAACAAAAGAAAGCTGACAGTCAAACGCACAGCATGCAGTGTTCAGAGCATAAAAAACCATCACAAATACATGCGTACAACGCAAATGTATGTGGATAGCTTATATTCGATACACTCCTTAAAATTGTTGGACGGTGGACAAGCTATCATTAAGGACTAGAAATGTAAGTAAATTTATGATATTGAGGAAATAATTTAGCACTATTTGAAGTACTAAAATTGCTGCTAAAAAGCTGACTCAGGCAACAGTACAATACGAGTCATGCTATTATATTGTCCGAAACATTCCGTAGCTGTCGCAACACTCTTTGAGATCTGTTCGAGAGAGTGATAGGAATATTCCACGGTTCCAAAGTGCTGCATCAGTCATGGTTTTGGGAGGAATTTGCAAGCGAGGCCAATTACCACTGGTTTTCATCGAAAAAGGCGTTAAAGTGAATGCCGTATATTAAAAAACGGAAGTTTTGGAGAAAGTTGTCAAGCCATATGTACAAGAGGTGTTTGGAGATAATCACTATGTGTTTCAGCCGGACGAAGTGCCATCGCATACTGCAAATCGCGTTCAGGGCTAGTGCCGAGAAAATTTGACCGACTTTTTGGACAAGAATGAATGGCCTCCCAGTTCACCAGATCTGAATCCCGTGGATTATTTCGTATGGCCATACATGCTGGCGAAGGTAAATGACCACAGAGCGTCTAATATGAACCATTTCAAAACCGTAATCAAACGAATTTGGGACGAAATGCCGATGGCGGTTTTGAAAAACGTCTGGAGCTGGTCAAGAAGGCGGTGTTGATGTTGATGATGATGTGAACTACCATCTAGTGTAGCAAGACAACTGCCTAAAACACTGGACTGTTTTAATTAAATGATTTGATGATGGTTAAACTGTGGTAAAAGTTTCGTCATGTTCCTGTATAAATGGCCAAAAACGTATTGTGGGCCCGTAACATATACACTTACGCGTAACTCAAAGCTACAGGGGTCTAAAGAGAATCTCCTTCCAGAAACAAGTTCGCAGAAACCACACCAAATCCCTCGCCTAGTAAAATGTCCCACTAGATGGGGAGAAGAGCCCGCCCTATTTTCACGAAATGTTAACAACAGGAAGTTGGCAGTCCCACTTTTCCTATCCAATTCGCTTCAATCGGGTGCTCTGATGGTCCTTCCTTTGATTCCAACATACAGTGTTATATAGTATGTCTCAAATAGCAGAGATATAAATATGATTTGCTTACCTTGATTTAGGATTAATCTTACCATGACGCTAAAGATTAAGGTACTACTTAATTTGTTATAAAGCATATGGAATATCCTGAATAATTCCACACTACCACCCTCGCCCGTGACATAAGAGGAACATACAATTTCAATGCTTTCAATCTATTTCTATAAACATGCTTTAATAACCTCTAGCAATGTTCATGCTTCATTAATTCATTCCTATATATTTTTTTTTTCAAATAAAATTTAAGTGTTTGTAGAGTTGCGTTTTCTTTTTAGCAAGTCTACCAGTTATCCTCTGGTGGTTTCTCTTTAATCCTTACATGAAAGCTTTTTATTGTTTTTATTTCGAAAATTTGATTTTTTTTCGTAGCTTTACTCATTGCGGACACGACGAACATCTCAGATGCAAAACGAGATCGTAGCAGCACCTTGTCTTCATCGAATGTCACAGACTCGGCAAGAAAATGAGAGCTGACGTTTCAATTGATACATCTGATATTCCAAGTATTACAGATTCTTCCATGGGGATCCTTGTGCCACCTATCAGTAGTAAACCCGTTACTGTTGCCTGTATGAATAAAACTCTTGCATCTACTGATCACTTGATCACAACTGCCGCTGTTCAACCCGTGGGTGCACCTATCAGCTCTATTAAAACTACTGCTAACATTGGTGCTTCCATCAGTACCACCCCTTAAAACGGATCCCTCATTACAAGCCTCATCACCACCAATGTTACGGCTAATTCCTCCACCACCGCCACAACCAGCCCAACAAAGCCATCACTACCTCAAGCCATTCTGCTTCTTCTAATCTCAATGCTAAAACTATTTGTCTCATAGCTTATGGACTACTAAAGGTCCATCGGTATATCTCTATCCCAACCTTGCTCACTCATCGATGAGCTCAGTTCAGAAACAGCTTTTGGATGATTACAGTACGGCAGGACTCATCCAACTCAACTCCGTCTATAACTCTAACAGTCGCATGCTTGACCTCTGCTTTGTTACCCAAGTTCTCAGCCGTGATATTACTGTTACTGAAGTCCCAGCTCCATTGGTGAAAACATGTCAGCATCATCCAGCCCTTCACTTGTTTGTAAACGAATGCATTCCATATGAATTCATCTCTACCTCTGAAGTGATTCGTTATAACTTCAGGAAAACGGACTTCACCAAAATGAGCCTCTTTTTATCTTCAATTAACTGGGATGATATGTTTCAAAACTTAACAGTTGAAACAACGGTCGAAGTTTATACTTTCATTGAACACTTTGCCATAGATCAATTCACACCAAAAATCGTCTGCAAAACTCCGAAGTATCCTCCCTGGTCAAATAGAAATCTTAGAGGTCGGAAGTCAGCTAAAAGATCTGCTCTTAAACAATTCTCAAAGAACCGCAACTCCTACACGCGGTCATATTACATCGCTTGCAATAACAGATACAAAAAGCTCAACAAGGAATTGTTTCGTAGCTACCTGCAGCAGACTCAACGAAATTTAAAACTCAACCCTCAAAAATTCTGGTCTTACATCGACGAACAACGAAAGGAGATAGGACTACCTACAATCATGAAGTTTGGCGAGAAAGAAGCTTCCTCTCTGTCGTCCATAAGCGACCTCTTCAGGGAACAGTTCTCAGCAGTATTTACAGACGAAACGCTTGACCATCATCAGTTGTCCGAAGCTCTAGCCAATGTACCTCCACGTCCTGCCATTGGTCCGCATCCACTAATAACACATGATACTATTGTATCCGCTTGTGCTCGCTTGAAATGTTCCTCACATCCCGGTCCTGACGGCATACCATCCATTGTGTTGAAAAGGTGTAGTGCTGCACTCTTGATTCCGTTGACAATAATTTTCAACCGCTCTCTTTCATCTGGATCCTTTCCAAGTACTTGAAAGGAATCATTTGTTTTCCCTGTGCATAAAAAAGGCGATAAACGACAAGTGTCCAAGGAATCGCCGCTTTAAGTGCCACGTCTAAACTTTCTGAGCTGATAGTTCTCGACTTTTTGAAGCACCATTGTCTCAATTATAAAGAGTGTATTCGATAAAAATGGTACACAGAAAATCTTCTGTAACTTTTGAATCGTATGAGTAAAAAACCTAGAAATTTGAGTTGATCTTATCCATAGTGTATTTTTCACATCTGCCAAGTTTCATAGTTATTCATTCAGTAGTTCCAGTAATGTCGTCGAAACAAAAAATTGTCCGTGAGAAAATTTTGTGCACTCACAATCAAAATCCACGGGCGTCCCACCGGTGGATTGCTGAAAGGCTTGGAATTGCAAATACAACTGTGTCTCGTGTAATAAGAACCTTCAAGGAGCGTCTGAGTGTAGAAAAGAAGGAAGGGAGTGGTCGTAAAAGTGGTCCAATGGACAGTAAAATGGCCAAGAAAGTCGTACAACAATTCAAGAACCGTCCAAACATGTCAATTCGAGATGTCGCTAAAAAGTCTAAGGTGTCAGTCGGTTTTGTGCAGAAAACCATGAAGCGTGCTGGGTTACATGTTTACAGTGCAAAAAGCCCCAAACCGGAATGAAAAACAAAACATCACTGCGAAAACCCGCGCCCGGAAACTTTACACGAAGCTGCTCACCAAATCCGGTTGCATCGTGATGGTTGACGAAACATACGTCAAGGCCGACTTCCGTCAACTTCCTGGGCAAGAATATTTCGTTGCCAAGTCGAAGTTCGATGTTCCGGAGGATGTTCGAAAGAAGAAACTATCGAAATTTGCAAAGAAGTTTCTAATCTGGCAGGCGATTTGCGGATGTGGTGAAATAAGTGCTCCCTTCATCACTTCCGAACAATAAACGGTGTGATTTACACGGAAGAGTGCCTTAAGAAGCGTCTCTTGCCATTCATTAAGAAGCACAAAAGATCAACTCTGTTTTGGCCTGATCTAGCATCCTGCAACTACGCTCGAAACGTATTGGAGTGGTACCGAGCCAACGGAGTCAATTTTGTGCCAAAGGATGTGAACCCACCAAATTCACCGGAACTTCGTCCAATTGAAAAATTCTGGGCAATTATGAAAACGGAACTTTGCAAACATCCCAAAACTATAAAAACAGAGTTAGATTTGAAGAAAATTTGGGTAAAAACAACAAAAACACTGGGAAAATCGGTTGTACAAAATTTGATGGGTGGAGTGAAAAGGAAGGTGCGGGCATTCGGGATGGGAGACGAAATTGAATAAAACAAATGTTGTAAATCAAAACTCATTAGTAGTTCTTTATTCCCTGAATATTTCAAGAAAATCCGATAATCAGTTTAATTTTGATGAGTATATATGTGTGTGCCATTTTTAACGAATACACCCTTTAGGATGACCGTTACGTTGAAAAGTCGTCAGATGTCCATAAAACGTTGAGAATATCCTACTTAAGAAATCTCATAAATTTTGATACCCATATTGCCAGAGCTTTCTTCTAAAAATGTTTATGGCCAATCGAAGCCATACGGGAACCTGTTCCGGAATGACCGCTCCAAGGACAAATCGTAAGATGGTCACAAAACGTTGAGAAATATCCTACTGAAAAAAAAGTCATGAATTTTGGTACTCATATTGCTAGGGTTTACTCCACAAAATGTTTTTGACCACTCCAGGCCTCACGGGAACCTGTTTTAGAATGACCGGTTCAGGGACAAACGGTCATTCCAAGGCCTACTTGTCTGGTGAACTCAGGATTACAAGGAACAAACGCTTGAGAAAATTTCAAGCAGTTCGATACACATATTGTTATGGTTCCATTGAAAAATGCCTATGACCAGCAACGGACCCTTGGGAAACCTTCTCCGGACTGGCCACTTGAAGTATCATACATCCGATGGACCCAAAACAAGAAAAGTCAAACTGCTGAAGAAATTTTAAGAAGTTTGATACCCACATTGCTGGATTTCTACCAAAATCCACGATCAGTATCATTACATCAGTACATATAATAAACTGTAAACAACAATTTTTCTTTTTCAAAAAAAGTATTGTTCAGAGGCTAAGTTGGGAAATGTACAATCAATATCAACAATCAAATTTTTTGCACGTATATTGTGACTTGACTATTTTTACGTTGTTTTTTTAGATAACGCGGTTTTCTTACGTCGTTTTTTTTATAACGGACCGCGTATTAAAATATATTTTCCAAATGAAGCTTTAGAGAGTTGCCGTTCTCAGTAAAGTTGTTGAGAATGTAAAATATTGTCACTTGATATTATCAGATTAGTTCCAAATTGCGCCGCCAAATTCTAAATTGCCAAAACGTGCTCTAGGAAAGTGCTGTCTTTAGCAAAAATGTTAATTATATAATAAAGGCATTCAAAATAATCACGTTAGATCCAGATCGTACGTCAAAGATGGCGCTGCCATATTTGCGGTATAAATTAGAACTAATATGAAAATGTCAAAAGACGACGGATGACATACTGAGAAATTTTGCCACGGACGGTAACTCTCTAGCACTTCATTTGGAAAAGGTAATCTGCATCCCCATCTCTACAGTATACATAATGTGTAACTAATACAACAAAGTCAAACGACGATAAACAACATACATACTGAGAAAGTTAGCCTAAGACGGCAACTCTCTAGCGTTTAATTTAGAAAAGATAGACTGCAGCGCCAGCTCTGCGGCATGATGTGGAACTAATATGATAATGTCAAAAGACGACGAATGGCACACTGAGAAACTTTGCCGAAGACAAAAACTCTTTATAACTACTCTGGACTAATTTGCTCACACATTGAATTAACAACCTCTATCCATTTGTAGCAGATTTCCGGTGGCCAATGTTACTGGAACCATGTTTTTCCACCACCAATACATTTTTTTGACCATATCCTTTCAATATGAATATAAAATATAATTTTTATTTCCTTGACTTTTTTTACGTCGTTTTTTGAAATAACGCGGTTTTTTTTTACGCGGACTGCGTAAAAAAACCGCGTAAAAAAAAACTTCAGTGTATTCGGATTTTAATTTAGGTTTATTTTTATGCCTAGCTAACTGCTTGCAG
>JASCZW010007993.1:0-56826 GCA_034211315.2 Aedes japonicus
AATCCGTCAGTGTTTAGTCCGCTCAGTGTTGAACACAGCTAATGGTTATTTTCTATTCGGGTTATCATCTATGCATCTACTTTTAACTGTAAACCATTGAGTATTTTCATTTATAGGTGAATGAGTTGATATTTGATAGTTGACGTGCTCCCATTTGACATACGGTTAATAGAGGGGCTTAGTTATATTCGGTTGTGATTACCAGTCAAACGCTGAAATTACGGAAAATGACGCGTTCAGATATTCCGTGGCAACAACACCAGGAAGAAATTCTTTGTGTGGTCAACGTGAACGGAGCTACGGAAGTTCATTTATTTTAAATATTATAAAAGGTTATCCCTACCCAATTGATGGCTGTGTATACATCGAAGAAAATACGTTGGGTGATTTGGATCAGCACATCAAATTTGGGCATAACCTCGACACTTTACTATCAACATTTTGGAACCTCTTTATTTCCAAAGGTATTTCCATAAGTATATCAAAAAAGGCATGAATAAAAACAAGTACAAGTATTTTCATTTTTATTTATTGAAAACCACGAATTTTTAATCTACCAAACTGCTACATAATCTACATGCAAAAATGGGTAATTTTTTACCCATTATGATAAAACCTGGCTTCTTTGCAATGGGTGAATAAATACCCATTTGGTGACATACACTGCTTTTACCCGTTAATGGGTAAATCAGGTTTACCCATTACATGGGAAGAGGCACTTCTAGAGAAAATGGGTGTTTTTTCACGAATTAATGGGTTTTTGCAAACGACTGTGTATGGTGAGAGACAAATATGAACGTCAAGTTCACTGTAAATTTCTCGATTACACAATTTGGGAGGACATATTTCGAATCAGAATTGGTAAGCTTGAAAAAACGATGAAACTCGGTCGTTTGGCAACGGAATTTAAAGCACTGTTCACTTAGAATCTGTACGCATTATTTTGTAGCGGCACATACAGCGTTCTGTTTATTAAGTTTCACACCGCTTTTCGTCAGAAGTGAAACCAGATGGAAGACGAGAAAAGAAAACTAATCTTCCACACTCGTGTTGAAAATCCACCGTGATCGGGGGCGACTTTGGTAAACCAGTAGGATATCGCCAAAACTACCGTCGGTCATGTACCTAGACGGTTCCGCGAGTGAAACAGCGTAGCTCAAACGGTATTATAATGTTACTTACAATCATCAGCTGAATTGAATCCAGAAGCGTTAAAGCAAACCCCTAACTGTTAAATAACATTAGTCGGTAGTGTTTCACTCCCATCGAGCAATTATGTTGAATATTATTGATTTTGCCTCGTTTAATTCAAATATGGGTTGAGAAATTTTGTAAAACGTTCATTTTTTGAGACAAGTGAGATTTAAAATCACAAAAACACGTCTTTCAGTCGAAATGTGATTTACCTGTTTACAACTAGATTATTGGATCCGTCCTTTGAATGTTGGGCATGTATTTTATGGGATGAACCACCCAGAACCACAAAACTACAAATTTTGATCGAAAAAACTGAATATGAATTTGAAAAAAAATGCGAATGTATTGGTTAAATTCTTCTCCTGGGTTGTGCAAATCATGTTATGTCTGCTTGATTTCATTCAGTGTCTTTCTTTCGAAGACAATTGAGCTTTTTCGTGAAGCGGTAATTTCTAAGTTGTTGAAAGGTGAGCGCCAGGGCGCTTTTTCCAAAGATCAGCAAAACCTAGGAGAGAACCCGGAACCACCAAAAGGTACCGTGACACTTCCTCATTGGATGGTCGGAAGAGATCTGGCGACCACAAAGTCAGCTCATCCGGTGAAAATTTCAGCGGTCAGACGGGAACATTTCTTCCGATCTGAATGTTTCGAAATTGACCATGAACATTCTAAAATGGGGTCTGAAGAATGCCTCACAACTGGCCTAAGAAGTTTTAACATGATTTCTAGAAATTTTACTTCAACCGGGAGGTCGAATCTTTATTGATCTGATTGCACCCAATTCTGCCCAATAGAAAGGTTTTGGGCAATTATGAAGCGGAAGCTTGAGAAGATGGTTCAGGACACTGCAAAATGAGCAGAAACTTTCTAAAGATGTTGATACTACAGGCATGCAACGTTTTATGGTGGATATCGCAAGGGAAATACCCAGTTTCGTAAAAATTAATAATAAATAATTTTAATGCTATTTTTCTATGGACGAATAGAATATATTTGTTTTGATTGGTAAATCGATTTCATTTGTCATTCCATCCTCAAGATTTAAGTGATTTCTCCCGTACGGATTCTAAGCGGACCATGCTTTAGACATACAGTCGATTTCCTACAGTGACACTTCGCTTGAACTCGCACCGCTTCTCCGAAATCGTTCCGATTCACAGGAAGTTTGCTATTGGTATCCTATCTGTATAATATTGATTCAACTGAAAAGGTTGGGAAAGTGGGATGTGGACATCTTTTCTTTGAATCACTGTTCTGACAGATTGGTAGAACCTTTTTCGGCATCGTTGCACTGTTAATCACTTTGATCGGGGCCGGAAACGACTAATCGATATTTATTTCATCTTAATAGTTCAACTTCATTTATTACCAGTAATTCTGGGGGATCAATCGCCTCGAATGAATTGATTATCATTCGAGTTTCGTCCTTTGTTTAACGTTGCTTGTTCCTTTAGGAGCATTTCTAGTTGACATGGCAAATCGGGTTTTCTTCACTATTTTTATTTGCAATTTTTTCTCCGATGCATTGGATGCCATTTACGCTTTTGTAATCATAAAGATATTTTTTTCATCAAGAGTATGTTTTCAAATGGTCGTATTATAATTTTGAAAACTACTTGTCCGTTTAATTTTAGTCATAGTAAAAGATTTGTATAGGAAATTGGACAAAATTTAAAATTTAAGAAAATAACTCATCAAATAACATAAGACTTTTGTTGTGGTAAACTAAGAAAGTTTAAATTAACAATAGATATCTTCTGAAAAATTTATATAGAAAAAAAAAAGAATTTCTGTCTGTCTGTCTAACCCTTATAGACTCGGAAACTACTGAATTGATCGGCGTGAAAATTCATATGCAAGCGTTTTTGGGACTGCAAAAGGTTTTTTTTTATGGTTTTAGACCCCTTCCCCCTCTAGAACCCCTGAGACCCTTCCTTCCCTACAAATATAATACCAATTTTTGCATAACTCGAGAACTAAACAAAGAAAATGGGACCAAATTTGGCATATGGAGGTTTTTTAAAAACAAAATTCCTTTCATGGTGGTTTGAGACCCCTTTCCTTGATAAAAAGGGGGACGGCTTATATACAGATAAAACACGATTTTTTTCATAACTCAAGGACTAATTAAGCAAATAGATCGAAATTTGGCACGTGGAGGTTTTTGAAGGCAAGAAATGTTTGTATGGTGATTTGAGTCTCTCCTCCCTCTGAAAGGTGGGGCTCCCATACAAATAAAACACAATTTTTTGCCTATTTCAAAAACTAAATAATTAAAAGGAACCAATTTTGGCATGTGGGGGGCTCTCTTTAAAATGAAACACAAATTTCGGCGTATCTCGAGAACTAATCATGCAAATAGAACCGAATTTGGCAGGTGGAGGTTTTTGAAGGCAGGATTTTTCTTATGGTGGGTTGAGACCCCTCCACCCTCGTTATTATATTAGTTCCAGATCGTACCGTAGAGATGGCGCTACAGTCTATCTTTTCCAAATGAAGTGCTACCGAGGTGTTGTCTTCGGCAAGGTTTTTTAGTGTGTAAATTGTTGTCTTTTGACATTATCATATTAGTTCCAGAAATTTTGCCGCAGAGATTGCGCTGCAACCTATCTTTGCCAAATGAAGCTCTAGAGAGTTGTCGTCTTGGGCAAAGCTTCTCAGTATATGATTTGTCGTATTGTGAGATTATCACATTACTTCCAGATCTTGCAGCAGATATGGCGGATTGGCAAATATAGGCTACAACGCCATCTCGGCAGAACGATCTGGAATTAATGTGATGTTTCAAATATCTTCATTTCACATTCACAACAACTTTGCTAAAGACGGCAACTCTCTAGAGCCTCATTTGGCGCAAAGATAGACTGCAGCGCCATCTCTTCAGCACGATTTGGAACTAATCTGGTAATGTTTAATGACTAAATTTTACATTCTCGTCAAATTTACCTAAGAGAGAAACTCTCTAAAGCTTCATTTTACAAACATAGACTGCAGCGCCATCTCGGTGGCAATATCTGGAGCTAATCTGATAATGTCAAATGTCTTCATTATATATTCCAAACAGCTTTACCGAAGACGTCAACTCTCTAGAGCTTCATTTGGCAAAGATATACTGAGGCGCCATCTCTGATGCATGAATTGTAACTAATATGATAATATCAAACGACGATTCGTTACGCATTGAGAAACTTTGCTCAAGCCGTCAATTCTCTACAATGTGTCTGGAATGTTTTATGTGCATTTCTGTTAAACTATAACTTCCGTCTTTTTGTAGCAGATTTCCTGCGGACAATGTAACCGGAACTAGTTTTTTTAATTCAATGCATTTTTGTCACCAAAAACTTTCAAATGGTGTATAAACATTGACTCCAACTTAAATTTCAAAATTCTACGAAGGTACTGATTTTGAAAAAAATATGTTTACACACAAAAGAAGAATACGATATAATATTAGAAGTCAGAAAGTTTCAGTCCGATAAGTTAAACAATAAAAAAAGATAGCATACACAGAAAAAAAAATTTAGGAAACGCGTTAAATTTCCCCTCGTTTAATTCCAAGCCAAAGGAGGCGTAAACAACGAAATTGTTTGCAATCTTCCATGCGCCATACAACAGTGTTTACAATCATTCATACAAAAGGCTACATTCAGGCATTATCTGGCTTCAATTTACATGAAATATACCATTATTTTCTGCCAAATCTAGCATTCCCTTCATGTGCATTAGATATCACAGAAAATTCAATGTTTCTTTTTATCTGTGTACATTAATGTTGCGCCATGGGTCAGAATTGACACCAATATTTTAGGAAGGTTTAATCGAACACGGCGAGTTCTTGATGGGTCCAAACTTCGTTTTCCAGCAAGATCATGCTGTTTTTCACAGTTTGATGTTGGCTTGAACCTGGTTTGCTTACACAGAAAAAAAAATCTGAATTTTCGTTGTGATGTAAATATCAGAGCATTAAAATCGTATTTCATTCCATACGAAGCAGCGACTTGCATGGAACAGTACTAAAGAGGAGTATAGCTTTTGCACACAATGTAATCGGCAATGTATGGAATTTTCCAGAACTTTAAAAGATGTAAAATGTAAATTTTTATGTTTTGTGACGCTCCATTTATATGCATGATATTGAACAGAAATTCACAATACTTTTTCGAGCTGTGTTGGTTATCGAATGACCAGCGTATTCTCCGGATCTGAGATTTTCAAGAATCGTTTGCTCCACTGGAGCACCCATTGGTTAGCAATTTTAGCGATGTTTGTTTAGTTATGTTTGAGATTTTTAAACATAAAAATCGTGAAGTGATAATTATCCTAACCTATAAATCACATGGGAAAAGGACTCTCTCCAGTTTCACCCTAAAGATCTGATTATGCACTGAACAACAACAGAGCTAATGAAGGGAGCTATCAACTTTAAGCAATTCCCTCGAGCCACTTTCTCCTTTGAAAACCAGGACAATGCATGCAGATTGTGTGCTATTTTCACACAGCTACTGACATGACGGGCCTTATTTTCCACTGGGCAAGGTGTTGATAGTACGGCAGGCATGCTTCTTCGCTTTCCTCGTGCTGCCCGGTGATGATAAAAGCATTATGTGGAACACTCTATTGTGATGAGTTCAACTGAAGCAACATCGTGTCAACCCTCTAGGCGCTTGGGGGAAGTGAACCATTGCCAAAAATACCTACTGCTGAGAAACCGGCTTATTGATTGATTGAACTTCAATAAAAGGCCGGTTATATGAAAGCACTACTTCAAATCAAAATCAATGTTGTGACCGCCGGGCACTGGTCAGGATGGCAATGGAACAAATTCCAGTTTGGATAAATTCTAGGAAGGAGACGTGGGTGCGATTTTGGGCCATGGGTCCAATCAATTAGGTATATCGATACAAATTTCCTTTTGTTCTATCTGATGTATTCATTGGATATAAAATGTCAGGGGTGAAAGAGCATGAAAAAACACAAAAGGCCAATACCTACAATTCAAGAGAAATATGTGTTTCACCAAATTTTTGAATGAAGCCAAAAATAAACATAAGTTTTGTCCAGAGGATCCAGAACGCGTACGAATTTGAGGAAAATTAAACGGCAGTTGATATTCATCTGTAGTTTTTCCACCTGCTACAGAGAATCGTGTGCCTGGAGGTCACATTGAACATTTTACTATTAACATTAGGTTCGTAGTTGCAACGCACTTTGGGATCATCCTTGCCTTAGATCCATACTAATATCATTGAAGGACATTTCGGAGAGGCAAAATACATTTTTTTTTATCTCATTTTGTTGTTATGATAGTATACTATTGGTTTCAGGTTATTGAAATTTGGGAGGTACGTATTTTCAGAAAAAAAACTAATTTTCACTATGTTTGCAAACGATTTTAATTTTGTCATTGGAAAGCTGAGAAGAAATTAAACTGATCCTACTATTATAGCTAATGTTCTGTAGCGAGTTTTGCAGTTTACAAAATATGAATAATGATATAATGAAGCAAAATCAAAATCAAAACGAGGTAGGCTGGAGCCGTTCCGTGCGCATGTGGTGTGTGTGTGGTTTAACATTGCTTTTACCTAGTTGGTGTTAGTAAGTGAGTTCACAACAATTCTTGACAATTTGCTCTGTAATTTCTGGATAAAATCGTCAAAAGGTCGAAAGTAACATTTGTAAACAAAGACTTAAAACGTAAATTTCCTGGAAATGCCAGGTTGCTTATATTTACATTCACTACCAGCGGGAAGGTCGTAAGTGCTTGCATTTATTTCTAGTGCTATTTGGTTCGTGGGAGCAAGCATCTCAGAATCCCAGAGATCCCAGAAAAATCTGCTGTAATCTTTTTTTGAAAAGTAGTCTCACAAACTGGAAAAAAAAGCTGTGCAACTTACGAAAGTGACACAAAATCTCGTTGATTATTTTGAATTAATTGGATCCGCTACCGTCTCCAGTCTTGTAGATCGGATAAATGCATTCTGCCGTTTGAAAGTGACCCAGCTCCAGCAGAATGGCTCTACTGAGGTTATGGTGGTTTCTGAACAGAAAGGTGAGATATACTTGGGAGAATCACCTTCGGTTGAAAGCATTTCTGAGCCAAGAAACTTTGAAAGCATGAAGGATATTCTATAGCGGCTTGGAATCCAAAACATCTGTGTTGAAGAGCTTCGACGAGAGGGTTCCTGATGTCAATTGTTCAAACAAGCTGTGATTGCACTGAAACTTTATACAACAATTATACTATCAAAACGCTGGGGTACCAGTTGCAAAGATATAATTGACAATAGTTAGCAATGCTTCATCAAAACCGGTACCGGTTTTCAGCGGTCGTGGTCTATTATTAATTTTGACAATTTAATAGACCAAATGATTTTCTCCATTTTCAGCAGTGTGTTCCAAAATTCATTTTCGAACAGTTTCTATGAAAAAAATTAAAACTGTCATACGCTTTTGTTTTATTTTCTGCCAAATTTGGAACGGTTCTAAATTTGTTTAGGCAGCTGAAAAAATGGTGAATAACTCGTTGTTTTTTTTTTCAAACATTATGGAGTACTGCTGGCATTGGTGGATTACTGAACACTGAAGCTATTTGAACTGAACTGATATTTTGAGAAATATATATAAGTTCAAACTTTACTGAAAATCTGTGAACTTTGCAGCAGCTCTACGAAGTTTGAAGAATTTCTGCGAACTATGTTATAAAGTTCTTTGATGATTGATGAAGTTATGTGAACATAGCTAAAGTTGAAAAAGTAAGGGCCTACTTTTAGCGGAAGTAATCCATCCCTATGATTATTTTTTACAGTATACTTGCTACGTAAATACATACTGTAACTGCTATGACATGTTGTTAAAACATGCTTAACGTGCTTTCACAACTTTGTTTATTTTTATCATTGCTAACAAATATTTTTTACACGTTGCTTGTGTCACCCTCAAAAAGATATATTTCCCATATATTATCCCATATAACTTATAGTTGTATTATCCCATATAACTTTGTGCACTAGGGAAGCATATGAAGGCCTGCAAGGGATATGCTGTAGAAAATCCCAGCTACAAATAAGATTTTTCCAAGTATTTGAAGCATTTCGACTAGCACCAAAAGTTTGCACACCTTGGGATAAATTGAAATAAGTACACCAGAGAAACCTCTTGCGTTGGGGCCTGTATACACTCAGCGAAGTAGACTTTCGATATTCATAAGATTGCATTATGATTATTTGCCATGAGAAATCAGTATGAATTTCATAAATTTATCTTGTGAAATATAATGATGCCAAAAAAATAAAAATATGGAGCAACCTGGATTCGGACCTTGAACGTTGATATTATGGGTCTAGTGACTTGCCCACTACTATATATCAACACTTGTAGTCAGGAAAGCTTAAAGGCGTACAAGAATAACGTCGTGTGAAACAAAATGTATTCATAAGTCAGCTTTATGAAATTCCATAGCATCGTTCATGAGTTCAATCTTATGATATTCTTAATATTATTTGGCTGAGTGTAGAAAGCACTGTCATAGGAAACCTGTGGGTGTTCGAAACTCGTAGTTCTGAGGCATAAATAAATACAGACACAGCTAACTTCAGCGCCGGCATTGGTATTGGTCTTCTAAGAAGGAAATTTCCGTGGAAATTAATATGGTACTCTACTGGTTCGTTTTAATATCCATCCAGCACCAACAAGAATCGGTACCTTTTGACTCGTGAATCTCGGAAACTGTTTTGGAATTATTTCGAAATGTCGAACGAGCTGAATCAACACCAACCAAATCCAAACGAAGCAGGCGGAGTTCCAAAACAAAACACTCACATGAACGTCATCATACAAAATTTCGAACAGTGGCGGTGAAAATGGAAAATAGTTGACATATTTTTGCAGGTCGATATTTTTGGAACTAGATCATAATAATAGAACACCGCTGAAAACGGCCTGATCGGCTGAAAATACCTTTTCTAAATTATAACACTAAAATTATATAAGATGTAAATAAATGGTATGCTGAAAAAGCCTTGAAGGTTCGTAACACCAAGGGAGTGGGACTAAACTACCAGATGCGCGAAGCGGTGATTGGAATCCGAAAAACAAGCGCACGCAGAAGCAAAACTATATATTTTCGATTGCAGTACAACGATGCCCAGTATTTGCGACAAAATCAGTGTGAGAACTAATGATGGACGAGAAAATAGACAATAAAGTTTGCGTTTAGGATCATTAAACGAACTGTTTGCTAACTTCAAAGATCTTTATCCGGATTCAAAAATCGGATTTCCAACGTTTGCCAACCTTCGACCACCAGAATGCATACCTACTGGAAGTTCCAGAACTCAAACAGTGTGTGTTTGTACGAGACATGAAAATATTGAGTTGTGCTTACGTTCTGTGAAAGGTTTACCAATGATGAAAGACAGTTCTTTGACTCAGTTGATTCACAAGTGTCTGATATGTAACAGCCCTTGTCATCAATGCTAATTTTTGGACTGTGAAGAATGCCCGGACTTGGCGACTTCTGTGATAAATTGCTGGATGAAATCAAAAGTTGCCCCCTTGAAACTATTAAGTTCAAAATTGAATTTAAATTGAAAATCATCATCAACTAGTTGATAGCACAACTAATTCACCTGAGTAGTTTTTAGACAATTTCAGCAGTCCGTTGAATCGTCGAATCCGTTGAATAGATTTTTGCCACAATTCTATATCGCAAAGGTAAATGAAAACTTATTTATCGTAACAAATTTTATATATAGATTCCTTTATCCTGAGGCAAAAAAAAGCTACCTTTTCGAGCTGAAATCAAATCTTAAGCCGAATGAAGCTACTGTTTAAGCTGATTTTGCTGAGAACTACAAAATAATTATACAAAACGAAATTCAATCGTATCATTTTGCAAGGCACATGGTCACTATTCAGCTGTTTGTGATCTACTACAATGCACACTGGGCCAGGCGCCAAAATTAGCAAGACAAAACCTCTAGCGCTTTGAGAATGCATTACATCGAGATGATGGCTTCAGCTGTTTTCAGCAAAGTTGCAGAACATAAGAGAATAAGAAAGTTTGTCCGAAACATCAAAGTTCTATGTCTTCAAATAACAAAGTTACAATTAAATTAGTAACATTTAACTGAAATGTATGTTATTCGTACTAATTTTCATATAAAAGTTAAATATATTATTTTCGATATGATACTTGCGATGAGCCTAATAATTTGCGTATGTTTTGGAAGAGTTCATAACAAGCGAATCATTAGCTAAAACATTGAAAAGCATCATGAATTTCAAAATCAGTGTTCACAAAAACAGCAAGTTATTGGAAAAAACTACCCAAGTTTCAAAAATTACCATATGTGACCTTTAAATTCTGAAAAAAAGGCCCAATACATATTTAAATATATAAGAGATGTCTCGATTAATGATAACTAATATGTTTGCTCTAGCAACTAACATTTGCATTTTAAAAAATGGACAAAAATTGCCGACTTTTCATGGGTTCACCTTCACCCGCACTGACGAAACTACCCATGTAGCATCAATCATAGTAACCCAACAGTCAGCAGACAAAATTTGACAGCTCTATCAGTCGAACTCTAATCGTGATGGCAACAACAGTGAAGCAACTCCGTTCAGAAGTGTGCGCGTTTAAAGAACGGCACCCCGCCGCGTCGAAAACGGACATCATAAGGCACTTTGTGGACGTTTTAACCGGCCAAACAGTGGAAAAGTACATGGCGAACATGAACATACATGTCAGGAAGCGGAAGTCGCGTCCACTGGTTCCGGAGCTGCAGGCAATGACGCAGCGGCAGCGTCTGAATATGACGGTCAACTCGATATTCACGGCCAATCGTGACGTGGCGGTGGTGACGAGACCTATCTCACCCTGGATGGCAACGACTGGCAGGGCACTTCGTATTTTACTGCCCCCACGAAGAAAGTGAGCTCCGAAGTGAAGTTCATTTCACACACATCAAGTTCCCCATGAAGGTGCTCCCGTGGCTGACAATCAGCGAGAAGGGGATATCGAATCCGCTCTTCTTTCGCTCCGGAATGGCGCTCTTCTTTCGCTAAACGGAGAAATTTATAGTACGAAATGCCTGTCAGAAGTTGCGTCGTTCATCAAGAAATTCCATAAGGGCAAAGACGCGTCGTTCTGGCCGGATCTGGCGTCGGTCCACTACTCGAAGTGATCGTTGGGGAGATGGAGCTGCTGATTATCGATGTGGTACCCAAGTCGGTGAACCCGCTCAACGTTCCCCAGCTGCGTCCCATCAAGAATATTTCTGGGCCAACCTGAAGCGTATGATCTACTCCAAAAATTTTGTAGCGTAAACTGAAGAGGTGTCGATAAATAAAACGAAGAAAGAACTAAAAACATGCCTACACGCATGTTTTCGTCCGCCATGGCGAATATCCGATAAACTGCCGGAAGGCCGCTCGCAAGGGTGTAGAATTTTTTTGCAAGTAAGATTAAATGATTACCTTCCATGGGAAATTTATCAAAAGTCATTATCTGTCTTAGCGTTTTTATCACCACTCGGAAAAAAAGGCCATATTTTTTAATGCAAACGTTAAACACGATCATCTTGTTGATTATGACTGCCTTCTTGCAGTCACCGTGTCGAACCAAAAGATTTCTGCTTCTTTGGACCTTGGCTTGCTTTTGACGCTCCGTCAACCCGTGAACCCGTTGTGTCTTGGACAGCTTGCATTCCAGATCATGTCTGAGGAGCCTGTTAATTGAAGCAGGAGGCATTTGAAATTGTTTGCTCAATTTACGATTAGATACGGCCGGATTACGTCTTGTTCGCTCCCTCATACATTTGGTCTTTTTCTTCGTTCTGGCAGTTCGTCTGGTATTTTCTTTGTTTTGAATATGGACATTTCCAGTTTCCTTGAACCGTTTAAAGGTATGAAAAGCAAAACGCTTACTCACTCCGAACTACTTAAGGCTATTGAATATCTGACACGGTCTAAGATGTTGCCAATTTTATTTTAAAACTTGCTCCCGTATGGCTTCCATGGTAGCTGATAAATATAAACCAACGGAATCGCTTATTTATCTTCGGCGATAAGCTGTCATAAGAAAACACTCAAAACGGATTTAATCAATTCTGCTGTTAAAATAGCTCAGCTAAAATAAACCAGAAACTGAAAAAAGGTGACACTTTTTGTGAGACACACTGTACTGGACACTTTCCTGAGATTTGCCTGAATGCTTCCCCGTTATTTTATGAGGCCATTACTCGACTTTGGTAGAGGACTTTAGACTCCAGTGAAACCACAATAAATATTAAGTGATTTAGAGAATCTTAATATCATATGGCATACATTATTCATTTTTTTTTGTGAAAACTAGATGTATGATTGTTGCAACCAAATGGGGAAAAACCAAGTGTGAACATGTTATTAGATGCCAGTTTTTTAAATAACAATACAGTAGGTTTGAAGTGACTTATCAATTTACTTTCAACTAAGTTTAAATTTTTTGGTTATTTTCAATGCGTTTTGCGAGTTTTAAAATAAGTTATGAGCAAAAAGACCATTAAATTAAGGTTACAGTTTTACCGAATGGACAGCCTTTTTTTCTACCAAAGTTAGCTATAATTTCTAAAACAACCTGGAAGAGAGGGGCGACCGACCGAGGCGCAACTAAATGAATAAAAATTCAACAGAACTGGCGCGTTTATAATTTGTTTCCGGAATGAATTTGGTTAAAATATTTTCGTTTGCTGTTGTGTGTTATTTCTACAAAATAAACGAAGATTTGTGTTTTTAATTTAACCCTTGGATTGAACTGGCATTTTTTTTCTACGTAGAAGCATTTCTCATAAAAAAATTTATCTCCAAACGAAGCCGTATCCTGTCAGTTTGAAGATAATTTTCTCTTGCATAACCTTTTATTAACTTGCCTAAAACCTCTGCATACTAATTTTCATAACAGTAGGGATAATTTTCATGTTTGGTTTAAATCTGTGTTTCATGTGTGTGAGGCCCCCTTCCATTGAGCGGGAGTGTTTCAAACCACCGTTGAAACATTATTTTTTGCCTCGAAAACCTCCACACGTCAAATTTGGTTCCATTTGCTTGATTAATTATAGATTTATTCTGAAATTTATGTTTCCTTTGTATTGAGCCTCTTTTTTAAGAGAGGGGAGGGGTCTAAAACCACCATAAAAACATTTCTTGCCTTCAAAAACTCGCCAATGATAAATTTGATTCCATTTGTTTGATTAGTTATCGAGTTATGCAAACAAATTATGTTTCATTTGAATGAGAGCCATCCCTTTCTGAGAGGAGAGCGGTCTCAAACCACTTTTGCTTGATTAGTTCTTGAGTTATGCAGAAATTTGTCTTTCATTTGTATGGGAGTTCCCCTTTTAGAAAGGGGCGGGGTCTCAAGTTACATTACAAACATTTTTAACGTTCATAAACCTTCACCTGCTAAATTTGGATCCATTTACTTGATTAGTTCTCGAGTTATGCAAAAATTTGTGTTTCAGTTGAATGGAAGCCCCCTCTTCCTAAGAGAGGAGAGGTCTCAAACAACCATAGACGCAGATTCAGACTCAAAAAACCTCCACATGCCAAATTTGGTTCTATTATTTCTAGAATTATGCAGAGTCTTGTGTTTCTTGTGTATGGAAACCTCCCCCCCCCCTCCAATTCTATCCGAGAACGGAAGGGTTTTAAACCACCGTAGAAACATTTTTTGCTTTCAATTGCTGGTTCCATTTGCTTGATTAGTTCTCGAGTTATGTCGAAATTTGTGTTTTGTTCGTATGGGAGCCCCTCCCCCCTCCTACCATTCAGAAAGAGGAGGCGTCTCGAGTCACCTGAGCAACAGCTCTGGCCTTCAAAAACCTTCCCCTGGCAAATTTGGTTCCATTTGCGTGATTACTTCTCGAGTTATGCAGAAACTTGAGTTTCATTTGTATGGGAGTCCCCCTTTCTGAATGGGGAGGGGTCTCAAACCACCTTTAAAAACTCTCACATGATAAGTTTGGTATCCTTTGTTTGGTTAATTTCCGAGTAATGCAGAAGTTTGTGCTTCATTTGTATGGGAGCTCCCATATACAGAGAAATGAGGGGTCTCAGACCAACAAAAGAACCTTCCTCGGCCCCGAAAACCCCTGCATCCAAATTTTTACGTCGATCGGTTCAGTAGTTTCCAAGTCTATAAGGTTCAGACAGACAGACAGACAGAAATTTATGTGTATATACATAGATATACATACAAACAAAACAAACCAACAGATGTCAGATACATTTTTGAAGTACCTTTATTATACATTTAAATTTACACCATCGGGAAATTGGAGGGACCATCAGGGCACCCGATTCAAGTGAATTGGATGAGGAGAGTGGGAATGCTAACCACCCGTTGCTAACATATTGTCGATAGAGGGCAGCTTACGTAATATTTCATGATTTGGGTGTAATTTAAGTTGTAACAGCTTCGTAGTTTTCACAAAGTGCTCATTGTTGTTCTAGACTTATCTACCATGTTACATTTGGGGTTTCATCATGAGGAATCAAACCAGCAAATCAACGTTTTAGAGTCTAATGATTGTAATTCAATATAGATTTTATCATTCTTGATAAATAACATCGAAATACTGACTTTTGCTGTAGTAGCAGAAAAGTCATATATGGTTAATTGTGTATATAATATGATTTATTGGAATATATAATAGTTATAAAGTTATATTCCTCAATAATATACATGACATAGAAAATATACTGCCCTTGGGTGAATCTCCAGGGTATTACTGAATACACTCAAGTCTTTTTTTACGCGGTTTTTTTTTACACGGTTTTTTTTTACACGGTTATTTTTACGACGATTTTTGAAATAACGCGGTTTTTTTTTACGACGATTTTCGAAACAACGCGGTTTTATTTTACGACAATTTTTGGAATAACGCGGTTGAAGACCCAAAAAAGCCTAAGCCTGATATTTAAATCACCCATGCATCAATAATCAAAATTCAGATCCTCAGATTCGAGCATCCTTTAAGGAAATCAAAAAATGGTCATATTGTTTTGTCATATGCGGTGTCTGTAACTTTTAAAGTGGTGAATGAAAAATGATGGATTTAATGCAGATGAAAATTTAGGCTACTTCAGGACCACAGCCGAAATTTCAGCTCAATTGGTTTTAGAGATAATGAAAGGTAGAGGTGAAAATCAGGCTTTGGTCTTATTGTATAGTCCGTCACTGTATATATACATAGAAAGTGTGCAACCTGTTTTAAGTAGCCAATTATTTCTAGGTGTGTGTGAAAAGGAAAATTAGTCACATAGAAAAAAGTTCTGAAATTAAATGCACACGACTGTTATTGACAATAATGTAATCGTTTATCCTAACACTGCTGCAGACGAAATTCACGCTACTTGTGAAAGTCACTCAAAGTAAACACAAAATTTGGGGTTGCCAAAACATACAGACAAAATATCTCAGTTGGCCGTGTAACCAAATTAACTTTTATTCTCTCCACGCGTCTCTTAATAACATAGTCTCTGGTATGTATGAGAGTCTCTTTATCTCGATATTCTCTCTATCTTGATGATTCCCTATTTCTATAGTCCCTTGAAAATATTAGCAAGCAAATAACCTTCCATATGTCGATGAAAAAACTGCGAAAATTCAAGTTCACCTGTGTTTGGAGCAAGCGATCGAGATTTGCTTTGGATACGGGATACACAAACAAAAACTGTTGCAACGCGAAATGCTTCTAGGATCGTTCTAGCAGGCTAGTCAATTTCTGTTCTGAATGTCGATCTCTCCCTACCTCGATGGTCCCTTCTATATCGAGGTATGGAAAGTTGACAGTAAATACATAAATGCTGATAAAAACGGATAATTTTCATCCTGTCTTAGCTATAAATTAATGATAACCATGAATTTTGTCTTCTAACAATGCAATATGCGTTGAAACTATGCAAATGCTCTTTCACAGTTATTAGTGTTAGTGTTTTTCGATATGAGACGGTTTTTTACGATGATTTTTCAAATAAAACTGTTATTTTACGACGATTTTTGAAAAACTTGGTTTATTTTTCGCGACGATTTTTGAAATAGCGCGGTCTTTTTTTACGACGATTTTCGAAATAACGCGGTTTTTTTACACGGTTTTTTTCTACACGTATCCCCCGTGTAAAAAAAGACTTGAGTGTATATATCTGAAATTGGAAGATGGAGTGGTGTGACAACCAGAGTATGGGAGAGAATGGACAGAATCATTTTCAATATCCAGCAGATTGGATTTTGAAGCTGTGTGTTATACTCTAACAATTTCAGTGAGCTCTTTTTAGTAAACTACTCTGTGAAATTTGTTATGGAGAACAGACGCTGTTTTGAGCCGCCCCTAACATGGAGAACAAACGCTCAAATGGATGAAGGCTTGAAGGCTTCCAGTTTAATTTAGTTTGATTAAAGTTTTATGAAAGCCACTAGAAATCAATTTGGTGGTTTATGAGAACCTACACAGTTTCCTTACGACGATCTTAAAACCTTGTCCTCTAAATTCACGTTACTTCTATCAAATGTTTTATTTTGACTTTATGAACTCGTAATTTGCTGTTTTGAAATTTTGTTTTGGGACTCATTCATATTATCTTTTTATGGTCCTTCGAAAAACCATTTCAAAATTATTTTGCCTCCAGTAAATGCATTAAACGGCAAATCGGCATTGAGGGAAGTCACCAACTGACCAAATAGTTTTAAAGTAGCCGTTGCGAAGATAAATTGGCTTTTTGTAAATACTGTGATTTTTTCCAATCGCCATATTGAAATGAAAGAAATCATTGAAATTTGGAAATACACTTAATTTGAAATGTAATGCAAATAAACTGTAAATCTGAGACCAATTTCGGCATTCTATTAGATAACCTCACTGAATTCCATCAATTTTCAGGAAATTCACAATTAATTCATAAAATATATTTGTTTCAATTTTGTTTTTCTAGTTGGAAACTCGCATAATTTCCGCTGTGCATTAATTTTCGGTTTATATCGTACCCATATTCTTGATAAAATATTATGCGCATATGATTTGGAGCATGATTACCTACGAAAAAAAGTTCACTTTGTTTAAGATATTTTGCTATCAAACAAAATTTCCAGCAACACTGAAACTTTTTACTTAGATATTATTTACTGTTAACAGAATCAGAACAGCAGAGAATCGAACAAAGCAGAACAACAAAAACCAATCACGATATCACAGTGAAGCTTGACAGCTGTGGCCATTTTGCCCTATACTAGTTTTCATGGCAACCAAAAGGTTTTATGAAGGTTCTCAATTGGTCATTGCACCTTTTCAAAATCTTCATGGTCTTATAGAGGTTTTATTAATTTGTTTTCACAACCGTCTATAGAGGAGGGCCACTTTGTACACATTCCAGCTTTAAAGATACATAGTGACTTAGAAGGGTTGGTGGTAACTTAAAATACGTATGTATGAATAGGGGATAGAAGTTTCAAGTAAGATTTCAAAAATTTCTCTGAAATCTTATGCAAACCAGTTGCTTGAGATTTCAAGTCAATGTTTTGATAATTTGCTGGTTCAAAGTTCTCCAAACAACCATTGAACTGTTACTCTTAACGTACCCTTTCAATTTAGTAGAAAAGAGTGTGTTCGTCAGTTCGGTCCCTGGCTATTATTTTTAGCTACTTGTTCACCAGGATTGGTTGAAATGGGACTCCTAAGGTGCTTTAAACATTTTGTTACTTAATTAACATACACAATTGAGAGCCAAAATTGATAGCCAGCTCATTGGTTTGTATCCAACTGTTTGCGGATATTTTTGTTTGAAAATTGAACATTTGCTACAAAATGAATAACGATCGCCAAAGCAATCTGTTTCTGCATCAAAGTGTCTAAAAACCCAACTTAGTTTAGGTTTTCCAGATGCAGTGTTCTTTATTAGCGTTTCAAGCTTATTGCTTGTTCTCAACTTAGTGTTATAAATGCAGTTCCACAAGAATAAGTTGGTAGCTTTCGATGCCAAGTACAATTTATGCATTAGTATGGTTGTGTGGCAAGTACAACCATATTCTATGCCCTGGGAGTCGAGAAATTCCCCTTAACGAAAAATTTGTAGACCAGACCGGGTTTCGAACCCAGCCACCAGCTTAGGAAGGAACTCCAATCGTTACTACCAACAATTTTTCGAATAATTTCTTCCAACACGATTACGGTTTCATTAACACCATACGACCATAACTCCAGAACAGAACAATTCAAATGGCTTACGAATGGATTTTCTTCATTAGATATCCATAGCAAATGAAACATCGTTCGTCAATTCTTAGCACTTGACTACAACTCCTCGCAGAACTATTCACACAAATATCTCGAATGTAATTTTCCCAGTGCCAATTCGACACATTGAAATGTTTATAATTAATTCAATGACGCGCACCTCTTCAGCGAGGAAATTCCTCCAACCCATAAATCACAATAACTGCACCACTTCTTGAGTGAAATGCAGTCACGGCTCGATTGACCGCTGCTCCGTGCGCAGAGCCATCTTTCACAAAGTTCTAATTTTAGAAAACTATTCACTGAACACCTCGCGGCCGAGTTTATGAGCGATGAAAATTTTCGAACAGTTTCAATTTTCTGGACAGAAAGCCACAATCGCCTGTCGGAAAATTGAGCACCAAACTTGAACCTGGACGGAATTTTCCCATAAATAGACACTGACGACTCTTCTTCGAAAAATTCTTCCACCACGTCAAGGCCACTTTGTTTCGTCACTTCGGCACTGTCTTGTTCTCGATCTTTGGCTCATCTCCAAAAAACCAAAAATCCCCTTCCCGGTGGACACACTTACACTCTACTTACCGTTAAAGTAGAGCCCGGTTTTGGGTGTAGGTACTGAAATTCCTTTCGAGTTCCACCTGTCTCAACGTTCCAAAAAATCACTTTCGCAAAAATAAATGGAAACTTTGGAATCAATTAACTTAATCTCTCACGCGCGCGCACTCGACTGATCTCCGGCTGTTTCTTCAAGTTTCTGTTTCTGAAGCGCACTGATCCCGTCGTACAACTACTATGTTGCCTGGTATCCACTCTACTGACTGGCCAGACACAAACGGATTCTATCGCAATACTGACCGGATCGTGGCAATTTTCCCTCGAATCGACCGACCTGCTGCTGCTACTGCAGCAGCTGGCTATTTTCCCACATTTGCCTACTTCTACGGTCAGGGTAGGGGAAATCAGTTAATGCAAAAAAAAAACCAATGAAAAGTTTATGAAATCTACACACATCCAAGATCGACCGCCCACACGCCCTTTCGGAAAACAGCCCCGCACACATACAGAACCCGTGGAATCAACCAGATTTTGGCCAGATTCCAACAACCCAGCGACGCGCGCAGCCGAGACTCGACCGTGATGACGACTGCAACGACACACGGGTGGCGTTCCAAACGGTTATTTATTTCCTACACGTATTTATTTGCCCTCCATTTAGGAATCGCTTGATCCGGCAACGACCGACCGCAGGCAAGCGGTGCGATGGACGGGGACACGGTTCAAGGTGAGGGCGGCTTCCGTGGGAGTATCGGAGTATGTGTGCGTGGCTTATTAGATCGGTCCCAGTTTGCAGGAAAATTCGATGCTCCAACACCTCGATCGAGGAGGGTGCTATTTTCAGGTGTCGTCTCGTAGAAATGGAAATTGATGAAAATAATTCAAGGTAAGGCAAGTCGAATCACCGTCGAGGGTTGTTTTGAAAACGCTTTTGGAAAATCTAAATTATGTGTGATGAAATTTGTCGCTAAAAACAAATGCGATTCAGTTTGACTTTGTTCGTGTCAGTATTAGCCATGATTCTAGCAAACAGCTGAAGGAAGGACGGATTGTGCTTTGTTATAGGAAGATGTGGCCAAGGTCCATTTTCACCGAATCGTCCTGTCCCTACGATTTTCTAATCTGGAGGTTAAGTATTCAATCCCTGGTACCGGCGAACGTTTTTTCGGGTAGGAAATTATGCCATTGGATGCTTTGGAATGGCAAAGAAAGTCCTCAATTAAGAACTGTTAAGAGCATTGATGTGAACAACCGCAAAACTTGTAGGGTGTTAATAAGAAGAAAAAGAAGAAGAACATTGTTTCAACATGCGGATATCAACAAATTACTCAAAAGATAAACTGGGCAAAATTGGGTTGGTTTCGGTCAAGTTTGAAAAAAGTTAGGCAAGTTTGAAAGTGTCACAATAATTATCGACTCACCCTTTAGAACCTTATATCAAAATCAACACTGGATACTACATCGAGCAGGTTGTAAAACTATCTTATTCCTCATGCTTTAACGCTATATGGGAAGACACCATACTGTTTCCTGCAAAACTCGGGCTTTCAACACAGGACTGAGGCGACTGTCATCCACGAACAACAATCGTGAAGCCGAAAATTTGGTGCTGCGTGTATTGCTAATTTGACAGCTCGATTTTCTTGAATGCTGTAGGCAGAAAACACAATATACGCGGTGGAAGTTGGCGTAATTTTCGTTAATATGATTCGAGAGTAAAGTCTTCCGTGTTGTAGTTAGTATTTTTTCATTGTTTAAAGCAAGGTATAATAATGTTTTATCTACATTACTGATACTAGTAGGTTGATAGAAGAAATATCATAAGGAATTATAATCCACTGTGAACCGAACTTAAATTGTTCAAATCGTCACTAGCGCCACACCAAAAGTAGCAGGCTTCAAGAACTAACGCCTGCTTCAATCCTCTGGCTTTCAAGGCTAAGAAAACACAAGTGTGGTGTGAGGAATATCCGCCCGATTCCATCACAAGCAAAAAATGGCCTGCAGTCTCACCGGAACTCAATCCACTGGACTTCTTTGATTGCTGAACTTGGTGCGAGTGTTGCTACACACATAAAAATAAACATTTTTTTTTTTGCGTTATCTAATGACCATAAAGGGAATGCTAGACTCAGCAAAAAACAATAGGATATTTTATGCAAGTTTTAGCCAGATAACGCCTGAATCTAACTTGTTGTATGAAAGATTGCACATATTGTTGTATGGCGCATGAAAGATTGCAAACAATTTCGTTTTTACGCCTTTGTTTGGCTTGGAATTAAACGAGGAGAAATTTTACGAGCTTGTAAAAATTAATTATTTTTTTCTTTGTACGCTTTCAACTAAATAAATGAAACCTTAATAGAACTGGAGCGCTAATGGAATGAGTTTTGTTAAAATATTTTCATTTGAAAATGTGTGCAATTTTTGCAAATACAAGTAGGTGTGTGTTTTTAACATAACCCTCGGGTCGGTAGTTTGGTTTTTCTTTCTGTGTAGAACCATCTCATGGTCAACATTTCAATCTTCAAACTACGCCGTATCTTGTCAGTGTGAACGTTATTTCCATTTTCATAACCTTAGATTAACTTCTGGTGCATAATGTAGTACTGAGAGTAAATGGTTATGATAGTCCCGCCACTTACCCCTACAAAGGTTTGATCTAGACGATTTATCTATTAGATTATTTATAAACAATTCAACCAGTTATGCAAAATTGAAAATTGAACTGAATTCATCTACATAGGGTAACGACTTAAGCAACCCGGGACCCTATTCCAAGCACGGGGTTAACGTTAACCTGTCAACCACAAATGTTCGCTAGTATTCCCAGCAATCAGGAAGGGCCAATAACGGGGGTGTGGACCCGTAAGCAGAAGCAAGAAGGCAGGCATAATTGTCATCCATGATAACCAGATAACCACGAATCCAGCCTACAATTCGTCTGGTACCCTGTATTCCTTCCTTACCCTTTGGAGTATATGTATATAATGTACATAATAGAATATAATATATGTGTTTACAAAATATAATTCAATGCCACTGGATTGTTACTGCAAAATAAAATTTGGATATGCATTAATATCTGAATAGCCCTGGCAAATCTGAAAAGCAGAGTAGATCAGTCCTTTTAACAGAGATAAAATTTCAATGAAAAGATATTTGATTTGTTTTATTATCTTGAGAATCAAAACACTATTCTATAGGGCGAAGAAAGCAGTTTTAAGGATCAAAGAGCCCGGTTTGATGATTGCTGAAATAAATGTAATATCTTATTCTATTATCACAAACCACATATATTTAAAACCATATATTGCTACCATCACATGCCAGTCTTTTATGAAATAGTAATTGCAGTTCACAAATAGAATTTTAATGAAAATGTTATGCTGAAATGCTAAAAAAACAAATTGTGTATTAAAAACATTAAATAGTCATGCTGCTCTGTGCCCTGAAATGCAAAAGTAATTTGAAATGGAAAGATTTCGCAAAGCGTGCTGATATTATTAATTTAATGAGAACGGAAAAAAACACCCTGCTTGAACACAATCTTCAGTCTCAGCCACTCACTTTCCTATTGTCAAGTTGACAACGTTACCCATGCTACGCCAACCAGCTTCTCCATGCTAAAATGCTGTAAAATGTGTAGAAACCTACAGAAGAAAAACTAATTTGTGTGATATTACCACAATGGAACTGACTCTTAGCTTCGGGTATTGACAGACACTCCCTACTGAGCCCTTGTGGCACGGCAAGCCGGCCAGTTTAGCGCAAGGATGCAGAATTTTTCTGACGTTCTCTGCATAAATTCTTTTAAGTTCTCTGCCTAACTTCCATTAAGTTCTCAGAAGAACTTCTCTCAAATTATCTCAAAAACTTACGTAAAAGTGTGTGCAGCACTTCCATCAAGTTCTCTGCAGAACTTCCATGAAGTTCTTTGAAAGACTTCCCTGAAGTTCTTTGAAGAAATTCCCTAAAGTTCACTGAAAAACTTCCCTGAATCCTTGAGGGTTTGAGCTGTTTAGTGGAATACCTGTAATTAGAAATTAGAAGAAAAATTAGTATTTTCCATTCAATTTCAACTACGTATTTCGTCTACAATGTGTCTCGTACTAATGAATTCAGTGTCTCGTACTAATAACTCGACTAAGTCAAGTATTAGTACGAGACACTGAAGAAGTCTGCACATTGTAGACGAAATACGCGTATCTGTCAAGATAAGCAAAGGTAGTTGGAATTAAATGGAAAATACTAATTTTCCTTCTGATTTCTAGTAACTTCCTTGAAGTTTTTTTTAAAGAAAATCCGTGAAGTTCTCTGTCGAACATCCATGAAGTTCTCTGCCGAACATCCAAGTAGTTCTCTGCAGAGCTTCCATGAAGTTTTCTGAAGAACTTTCATGAAGTTCTCTCAAGAACATCAATGACAGTCTCTAAAGAACTTTCATAAAGTTTGCTAAAGAATTTCCCTGAAGTTCTCTAAAGAATTTCCCTGAAGTTCTCTGAAGAATTTCCCTGAAGTTCTCTGTAGAGCATCCATGAAGTTCTTTGAAAAGCTTTCCTGAAGATCTATGAAGAAATTCCCTGAAGTGCTCTGAAAAACTTCCCAAAAGCTGTCTGAAATACTCCCTGAAGTTTTTTGAAGAAAATCCTTGAAGTTTTCTGAAGAACTTCCATGAAGTTCTCTGAATATTTCTCATAAAGTTTACTGAAGAATATCCCTGAAGCTTTCTGAAGAATTTCCCTTAAGTTCTCTGACGAACTTCCATGAAGTTCTTTGAAAAACTTCCCTGAAGTTCTCTGAAAAATTTCCCTGAAGTTCTCTGAAAAACTTCCCTGAAGCTCTTTGAATGACTTCCTTGCAGTTTTCTGAAGAACATCCCTGAGGTTCTCTGAAGAACATTTAGTTCTTCACTCGTTTAGTTCTCTGAAGAACTTCCGTGAAATTCCCCGATGAACTGCCATGAAGTTCTCTGAAAAACTTCTCTACAGTTCTCTGAAGAAATTCCTTGAAGTTCTTGAAAAACCTTCCCTGAAGTTCTTTGAAAGACTGCCATGAAGTGTTTTGAAGAATATCCCAGAAATTCTCCGAAGAATTTCCATAAAGTTCTCTGAAAAACGTCCATGAACTTCCCCGAAGAATTTAAATGAAATTTCTCTGAAGAAGTTTTCTGAAGAACTTCCATGAAGTTTTCTGAAGAATATCCCTGAGGTTCTTTGAAAAATTGTCCTGAAGTTCTCTGAAAAAAAATCCTGATGTCTTTTTGAAGAACATCCCTGACTCTGAAGAATTTCTTCGAACTACTCTGAAGACTCAGCAAACACAAAATCGTATATGATAGCGGATATAGGTGGAGGTGATATAAGTACATGCGTCCATTTAACTTCATGTAAAATGTACGTATATCGCCTCCACTTTTCATACTTATGCGCAATCATATACGATCCTGTGTTTGCTGGGGAATTGTTTTGAAGTTCTCTGAGGATTTTCTTTGAAATTCTCTGAAGAACTTCTTTGAAGTTATTTGAAGAACTTTCTTGAAGTTCTCTGAAGACTTTCCTAAAGAGTGTTTAAGAACATTCCTGAAGTTTTCTGAGGAACTTCCTTGATTTTCGCTGAAGAGCTTCCATGAAGTTCTCTGAAGAACATACAGGAAGTTCTCTGCAGAACTTCCATGATAATCTCTGAAGAACTTCCATTAAGTTTTCTGAAGACTATCCATGAAGTACTCTGAAAAATTTCCATGAAGTTCTGTCAAACACTTCCCAGAAGTTCTCTGAAAAAAATCCCTGAAGTCCTTTAAAAACCTTCCATGAAATTCTCTGAAGTATTTCCTTGAAGTTCTCTGCAACATCCCTGAAGTTCTCTGAAAGACTTCCCTGAAGTTCTCTGCAGAACTTCCATGGAGTTTTCTCAGAATTTCTCTGAAGTTCTCTAAAGAAGTCCCCTAAAGTCCTCTGAAGAACTCCGCTGAAGTTATCTGAAGAACCACCCTGAAGTTTTCTGAAAGACTTTTCTAAAGTTTTTTTAAAGAACATCCCTGAAGTTTACTGAAGAACTATTATGACGTTCTCTGAAGAACTTCCATGTAGTTCTCTGAAGACCTTCCATGAAGTTCTCCGAAGAACATCCATGAAGTTTTCTGAAGATTATCCCTGTAGTTGTCTTAGGAATTTTCTTGAAGTTCTCTGAAGAACTTCCATGAAGTTCTTTGAAAAACTTCCTCTGAATGAAGAAATTCTCTGAAGTTCTCTGAAAAACTTCCATGAAGCTCGCTGATAAATTTCCTTGAAATTCGTTGCATAACTTCACTGAAATTATTAGCGGGATTTCCCTGAAGCTCTCTGCAGAACTTCCCTGAAGTGCTCTGGAAGACTTCCCTGAAGTTTTTTTGAAAAAAAAACCCTGAAGTGTTATGAGGAACTTCCATGAATTTCAATGAAGAACTTCCCAGAAGCTCTTTTAAAAAATTTCCATGAAATTCTTTGAAGAGTTTCGTTGATGTTATCTGCAGAACTTCAAGGAAATTATCTGCAGAATTTCCTTGGAGTTTTTTGGTGAACTTTCATGAAGTTCTTTGCAGAACTTCCACGAGGCATTTCAAAGAATATCCCTGAAGTTCTATGAAGTATTTCGCTTAAGAACTTTCATGAAGTTATATGAACAACTCTCCTGAAGCTCTCCGAAGAAATTCCTTGAAGTTCTCTTAAGAAATTCTCTTTAGTTCTCTGATACACTACTCTGAAGTTTTTTGAAGAACATCACTGAAGTTCTTTTAGAAACTTCTATGAAGTTCTTTTAAGAATATCTTTGAAGTTCTCCGAAGAAGTTTCCTGAAGTTCACTGAAGATCTTTCCTAAAGTTCTCTAAAAGACTTTTCTGAAGTATTCTGAAGACCATCCCTGAAGTTCTCTGAAGAACTTCCCTGAAGATTTCTGAAGAATTTTCCTGAAGTTTTCTAAAGAACTTGCATGAAGTTCTCTGAAAAACTTCCACGAAGTTTTCTGAAGGATATCCCTGAAGTTCTCTGACAAATTTTTCTGAAGTTCTCTGAAGGATATCTATGATAGCCTCTGAAGAATTTGCCTGAAGTTCGAGAGTTTTGTGAAGAAATTTCCTTAAGTTTTCTGAAAGACTTTCATGAAGTTCCCTAAAAGACTTCCTTGAAGTGATTTGAAGAACATCGCTGAAGTTTTCTGAAGAACTTCTTTAGAGTTCCCTGAAGAATTTACATGAAGTTCTCTGAAGAAGTTCCACGAAGTTTCCTGAAGAACTTACATGAAGTTCTCTGAAAAACTTTCATGAAGTTCTCTGAAGAAATTCCATGAAGTTCTCTCAAGAACTTCCATTCAGCTTTCTGAAGAATATTTCTCTGGAGTTCTCTTAAGAACTTCCATGAAATTTTCTTCAGAATTTCCCTGAAGTTCTCTGCAGAACTTTTTTTAGATTATCTGAAGAGCTTTTATGAAGTTTCTGAAGATTTTCATGAAGTTTTCCGAAGAACTTCCATTAATTTCTCTGAAATACTTACCTGAAGTTCTCTGAAAAACTTCCATAAAGTTCTTTGAAATACTTCCCTGAAGTTCTCTGAAGAAAATCTCTGAAGTTCACTGAGAAACATCCCTGAAGTTTTTTGAAAGAATCCCCTGAAGTTTTTTTTAAGAACATCCCTAAAGTTTTTTGAAGAACTTCCTTTACGTTCTATGAAGAAGTTCCCTAAAGTTCTTTGAAGAACTTTCATGAAATTCTTTGAGGAATATCTCTGAAGTTCACTGAAAATTTTCCCTGATATTCTACGACTTCCCTGAAGTGTTTTGAAGTACATCCTTGAAGGTCTCTGAAGAACTTTCATGAAGTTTCCTGAAGAACTTCCATGACGCTCACTGAAGAACTTTAATGAAGTTCTCTGGAGAACTTCCATGAAGTTATCTGAAGACTTTCTTGAAGTTTTTTGAAGAACAATTCTCTAAAGAAATTCCATGACGTTTTCCGAATAGCTTCCATGAAGTTCTCTGAAGAACTTCCATGAAGGTCTTTGAAGAATATTCCTGAAGTTCTCTGAAAAATTTCTATGAAATTCTATGAATAACTTCCTCGATGTTTTCTGAAAAAAAATCTCTTAAGTTCACCGAGAAACTTCCCTGAAGTTTTCTGGAAAACATCCCTGAAGTTTGTTTAAGAAGATCCCTGAAGTTCTTTGAAAAATTCCTTTGACGTTCTATGAAGAAGTTCCCTGAAGTTCTTTCAAGAACTTCCATGGAATTCTTTGAGGAATATTCCTGAAGTTCTCTGAAGAACTTCCCTGATGTTCACCAAGATACTACCTTGAAGTTCTCTGAAAGACTTCCCTGAAGTGTTTTGAAGTACATCCTTGAAGTTCTCTGAAGAACTTCCATGAAGTTTCCTGAAGAACTTTCATGAAGTTCTCTGAAGAACTTCCATGCAGTTCTCTGAAGAACTTCCATAATGTTCTCTGAAGAACTTCCATGAAGTTCTCTGAAGAACTTCCATGAAGTTTTCTGAAGAAATTCTCTGAAGTTCTCTGAAGAACTTCCATTAAGTTTGCTGAAGATTTTCATGATTTTTTTCGAAGAACTTCTATAAAGTTCTCTAAAGGACTTACCCGACGTTTTGTGAAGAACTTCTCTGAATGATTAACCCGAAGTTGTCAGAAGAACGTTCCACAAATACCAATATTGGGGTAATCAGCCGTTCATGTGTACTAGCGATAAACATTCATTGCATAGTTCATAGGCAGACCAGTGCACGCAGTGAAATAATTCTGAATTATGAAGTCAACCGCCTGGAAGACCATGATTACTCAACTAAATTTCCTGAAAACAATACATGATCTAGTAATCAAAATACAGATATTACAAAAAGTTCCCATGAATACTAGCACCATATAGCGGACGAGTTATGAACTAATG
Organism: Aedes japonicus; assembly: GCA_034211315.2. NCBI lineage: Eukaryota > Metazoa > Arthropoda > Insecta > Diptera > Culicidae > Aedes > Aedes japonicus. The sequence goes on from JASCZW010007993.1 coordinate 27,956, forward strand.
TTAACTCCACCCGAAAGGCCTTACTTTACCATTCATCTTTGTCGAAGACGCCAACTTGCTGTATATCAAGGATCCCGAGATTCTGGTTATAATGTAAGTTTATATGCACACTAGTGCCGCGTGAGATAATTCTGAACTTTTAAGTTTACCATCCTGAAGGCCTTGATGTACCGAAAAGCTTTGCTCAAGGAAGTTGCTTCCTATATACAGAGGATCACGAGATATTTTATGCTAAAACAACAAAGGTCAATGCCCATATATCATTTGAGACCACCATCAAAGGAATCCGCGTATGTCGGGGGGTTTGCTGTACTTTGCTGTTTTTTGCTAAAATATGCTACCTTTCAACGGTCATAACTTTTTCTGGTGAGGCCGGATCGACACAATTTTTTTCTGCAAAGTTGATTGCTAAAGTTGGAATTTTTAAAAAAAAAAAGCTCGGGAGCATTTACGTCTTAGCTGAGGCAATTATTTGAGTGGTTCTCAAAATATATCAAAATTTCAATTTTTGATGTCGGTCTTTGAGAAAAATGCAAATTGCATGAGGTTGAAATATATTCGGTGGTTTTGGCACGCAAGCTAACAGAAACTGACATGGAGTACTGGGTCTAAAAATCTTTGTCTACCAGTGTAATCAAAGAACTAACTATGCCCAAAATAGACCCATAAATAATATGATGTCTTGCTTTAACAAATACTGTACCACAATTGATTTCACAATAAATTGAAATCAACTTAAAAAGTATTTTTCTCACAATATCAGTAAGAAAAGAGCCAAACCAAGAATGTTAAACCGGTATACAAATACGATTGACGACAAATTAAATAAAAAACATTGCCATCCCACGCGCTGCATTCTTCCGATACCACCATTTCTTTAGACCACAAGTTGTTTGGATTGATTTTGAACGGCCTCCGTTTTATGAAGAAGCCACCAAATCGGTTCATTCGACACAAACGCCGTATTACCGCATGTTAAGGCAATAGTAACGAAACCTTTACTTACATTTCATGAAGCCACTTAGCCTTGGAATTGATAACACTACATCGTTGCGCATTTTGCATGATTCTAGACTGCTGCATAGTCAGTAAACCAACACACCGCCAAAACACTCGAGAACACCACAATCGGTGGAGTCGCTTGGTTATTTATCATCAACAGCTCTTGCACACGAGCAAACGAAAAATTCTAAAATTGAATCAAAACATCTCGTAACCGTGTGCTGTTCACGAAATAACACTGGCACTGTGCCAGCATCTCCTACCTTTATGATTCATTAAGTCTGCGAAATTCCTCTCCCTCGAAATTCACCTTGACCCGCAAGTGAAGTGATTTATGCTTTATTTTCGCTCTAAATCGCTCATCATACGCCATCAAACGAAGACGAAGACGACGACGACGACGACGACAATTGCCCTTGCCCAACTCTGCACTGTACGATACATATGAACTCTGTAACAGTTTATGGCGGGTAATAGAGACACATTTCAGATCAAATTCCTATTACTGCTGTCACTGTACTGTGCACAGTAGATGCATTGTCATAGGGAATGAGTTCTTCGGGTTCTTACCGGAAGATTTAGGTAAATCTTTGAAAATGTAATTTCTAACAATTATTTTGAAGTGAGTGAGGTGGGAGTCAATTTTGGCGGTGATTTTGTTGACTGTAAGTGTTATGTAATGAAATGTACTGTAATGGATTTATATAGTTTTACCACCGTAGAGTAATTCTCATTCATTGGGCGACGATGAGACTTCTCAAGATGTCGGAACAAAACAAACACAAACCAATGAATAAAGAAAAACAAAAACAGAAGCAGATTAAATACTTATACTAGACATTTGAAGAAACACATCGATTGCATATAGCACAGATTGCGAGATCCCAACACATCTCTTATAGGAACATAAGGTTATCTTCCTTGGGCCTCTAGGGTATTCAATAGTGGCAGCCCTAAGTTTGCACCTTTAAACTGAAGAAATGATCCATTAAAAATTGAAATTCATTCCATAAAAACGTATTCATGACCCATTAAACTCTGGTCAATATCCATAATAAAATGGATATGAGCCATAACATTTATCAATGTGATCCGTAATTTATATAAAATTTAGCAATAAAATGTCAAAAAAGTACCGTTATATATCTAGGGTATGATCAATAGAACTGTACGGATTACCCATAAACATATACCGAATGTTCCATAAAAGGTTCAATATCATTCCTTAAAGTTGTAAAATTGATCCTTAGAATATAACGTTTGTGAACTTAAATATATACACATGATCAATATTTTATTGATCCAATCGTCAATGATCCATGATAACCACAAGCTTCTAAATATTCTAAACATGTCAAATTTAAGGCTTGACCAAACTGTTATTTAAGATTTTTTTATAAAATTATGCCGGGCAACGCATGCCGTCCAACTCGCTATCGCTCGTCGGACCTAACTACAAAAACATCCTCCGTTTGCATTATACCGAGCAAATGCTTGAATCAGTCGTTAACTTGAATACGATATCGGAAACTTCGACCGCTTTCTACTTCCTTAGTTCTTCAATCCTCAACTGCTCAGCAGGCAACATTGATATTTCTAGCACTTGGAGTACATCATCACAAATCGTGGCTACTATGTCACATTGTACAATATAGTGTGTCTAACTGAGGAGCTGTTTGATTTTTTTTTTTCTGAAAACTAATGTTTGAAAAAATTGTAGTTAAGAAAATTTTCAATAAGAATAATGTGCTACGGATCATTTATATGAGTTTATAGATTATTATTCATTGTTTTATGGATCATAGACAATTTATTTATGGAACATTTTTAATAATTTACGAATCATGTGCACGTATTTTAGTGCATAAGTGTTACATTCTGTGGATCAATTTTACAACTATAAGGAATGATATTAAACCTTTTATGGAACATTCGGTATATGTTTATGGGTTATCCAAACAATTTTATTGATCATACCCTAGATATATAACGGTACTTTTTTGACATTTTATTGCTAAATTTTGAATAAATTATGGATCACATTGATAAGTTTTATGGATCATATCCATTTTATTACGGATATTGATCAGAGTTTTATGGGTCATGAATGCGTTTTTTGTGGAACGATTTTAAGTTTTTAATGTATCATTTATTAGTTTTTATATGCAAAAGTATGTTTGCCTTCAATGCGTTCTGGCGGCGTAATTATCCGTGCATTGCCAGACTGCGTGATCGATGGCATCATAAGGGAACGTCCATTAATTACGTCACGCAAAAATTGACTTTTTACAACCCCCCCCCCCCCCCCCCCTTTTCACGTTTTTTGTATGGACCTTCAAATTTTTTTGTATGGATCGTCACGTTTTCCCAAACCCCCCTCCCCCTTACTGCGTGACATAATTAATGGACCTTCCCTAACCGTTTCCCCACCGGCAAAGATTGCTGTCCACGAGGTTAATTCGGAAGAGATGTGCGTCTAACTGGTAGTGGTAGTGTGAAATTTGTCTCATCATACAAATCGCCTTCCAGGGCGCCCACCTTTGCGAGCGAGTCCGCTTTCTCATTGCCTGGGATTGAGCAATGTGAAGGGACCCATACAAAGGTGATCAAGTTTGATCTTTCGACCAGCACACTTATCTGCTCCCTTAGTTTTGAACGGAAATAAGATGAGTGTTTACTAGGTTTCATCGACCGAAGAGCTTCAATCGAACTGAGGCTGTCCGAGAAGATGAAGTAATGGTCTATGGGCATGTTGGAAATCATCCCCAATGCGAAGTTGATTGCTGCCAGCTCGGCAACATAATCAGAACAAGGTTCCTGAAGTTTGTGGAAGGCGCTAGAGTTTTCATTGAAGACACCGAAGCCAGTTGACCCATTGAGGTGAGACCTATCAGTGTAAAACCTTTTTTCGGAATTGACGTGTTGGTACTTTTCATTAAAAATACGTCGAATTATTGTACAACGAAGTTGTTCCGGAATTCCATGAACAGCTTGTTTCATGAAAACATCGTAATGAATTGAGAAACTGCTATAGGTGAAGTGAGCGCGGGTTGGAGTATAGCAGAGAAGACACATATCCGACGATATGTAGTGGTGATAAATTCTCATAAATCGAGATTGTGTGTTCAACCCTAACATTTCTTCAAAATTGTCTATTACAAATGCGTTTTTCACTCCACATTTGATCAATATTCTGAGCTAAAGCTACCAGAACCAATTCTGGAGGGGTTTTACGCCTGCCAGAACTTCAAGACTCATGTTATTCGTTGAGTGCATACAGCCAAGAGCAATACGCAGACAACGATATTGAATTCGTTGCAATTTTATAAGTTGACTTTTTCTTGCCGAGAGAAAGCAAAAAGAGCCATACTCTAGAAGAGAGAGAGTAGTTGTTTTATAAAGAGTTATGAGGTCTTCCGGATGAGCACCCCACCATGTGCCCCATTTGAACGGAGAAAGTTGACCCTTTTCTGGCATTTTTGCTTCAAATACGTAATATGGGCATCCCAAGTGCACTTTGAATCAAATCAGACCCCAAGGTATTTGAAAGACAACGATTGGGTAATGTTTCTGCCCAAAAGATTAAGCTGAAGTTGGTATGGATACGAGTAAACACTACCAGTTCAGTTTTCTGCGGTGAGAAATCAATCCCCAGACTCCTGGTCCAAGAAGATAGGTTATCTAGGGAATTTTGCAATGGTCCATGCAAGTTGACGGCACGTGAGCCACACTGTCATCAGCAAGTTGTCTTAGCGTGCATTGTTCTGCCAAACAATTGTCAATATCTTAGACATAAAAGTTATAAAGAAGGGGACTTAGACATGGGCGTTGGGGCAAGCCCATGTAACTAATTCTAGAAGTTTTCAGTTGTCCAAGTGAAAAGTTCATTTGTTTTTCTGACAGCAAATTGTACAAAAAATTATTTAAAAATTCGGAAAGTCCACATCTCTGCAGATTATCTGACAGGACTTCAATGGAAACTGACTGAAAAGCCCCCTTAATGTCCAGGAATACTGAAGCCAGGTTCTCCTTGTGCGCAAAGGCCAGTTGAATATCCGAGGAAAGCAGCGCTAGACAATCATTTGTTCCTTTGTTCTTACGGAACCCAAACTGTGTATTTGATAACAAGTTAAGGCTTGCTTCAGATACAATTGGAACAAAAACAATTGCTTGTATTGCAGTTATTTATTATTGAATTCAAGATCTTTTTTTATACAAATGTAGCGTTTTCTTCATACTTTCAAGAAAAAATACGGATAAAAATATTCGTCACGGTTTCGAAGGAATTCTCGAATTTTTCCTGTAACACGGCTCATTAGGCGGCGCACACCTTCTTCGTCCATCGTTTTAGCTATCTTATTCCACCAGGTCTTCATCTGATTGATGTCTTTGACAACCTTTCCCTTTGCCTTGAGTCTCCTCTTCATGATTGCCCAGTATTTCTCAATAAGGCGGAACTGGGGGCAGTTGGGTGGGTTAAGGTTTTTCGGAACAACCTGGACCCCTTTCTCTGCATACCATTCTTGAACGACTTTGCTGTAATGACAGCTTGCCAAATCTGGCCAAAACATTACGGGGTGGTCGTGGGATCGAATGAACGGCAAAATTTGTTTTTGGAGACACTCTTTTTGGTATAGTTCCGACGTCATTGTCTTATTTGTAACGAAACTTTCGTTTTTTTGCCACAACTGCAAATGCCCTGCCAAATCATGAATTTTCGTGCAAATTTGTCGGCAAAAACAAATTTAAATTTGGCTGGAACATCCCCCCGAGCCGTTGCCAAGTAAAATTTTTGACCTGGGATTTGCCCGAAGTCAGCCTTGACATAGGTTTCATCGTCCATCAGAAGACACCCGTCGAACTTGGTCAGCACCTGGTCGTATAGCTTCCGAGCACGGATTTTGGCCACACTATTCTGTTTTATAGTCCGATTTGGCTGTTTGCTAGCTCGATACGACTTGATTCCTTCCCGGAGTCGAGTTTTCCTCACGGTACTATGGGCAGCACCGAATTTTCTGGCCAAATCACGGTCCGACAGATTGGGATTCCTCTTAATCGTCTTCAAAATCTTACCACGCAGTTTCCGGTCGACAGTTCCACTCCGCCGATTGGCTTGAGGCTTTCGAATCGTCGTCAATGTGTCCTTATACCGTTTGATAACGCGCCATACGGTATTTCTGGGCAATTTCAGCTATTTAGCTAGCCTAGATGCAGACCACAATGGATTTTCCAAATAACTGTGCACATTTTTTTCCCTTCTTTCGGCTTCCATGTTGATTGTTTACAAAGTACAGTCAATTTGCGGAATGTCAAACAAACATACGTGAAGCTGACAAAATTCCCAACACGTGGGCATCAAGAACTTCCAAATCTGTCCACCAGGAGCGCCACAATATGAGCAAAAGTTTGTTCCAATTCTAAATGAAGCAAGCCTTATTCCGAAGGATCATTTTCTCCAACAACTTTCTAAGGCACGAAAGCATAGCAATTGGGCGGTATGAGTAATGATTAGACGCTGGTTTGCCAGGCTTTTGAATGGCTATCACTTTGACCTGTCTCCACTCAGGCGGTACGATGTTGTTTCGCAGTAAGGAATTAAATAGGTCTAGCAAGCGTCTTTTTGCAATATCTGGGAGATTTTTCAGCAGATTGAATTATATCATATCGCATCCGGGGGAGGAGTTGTTTGATGAAAGAAGAGCCATAGAGAATTCCAGCATTGTGAAGGGTTTGTCCAGAGAGAGTCGCCACTTGGAGACTTTTCTCGAAAAATATGTTTTGCTGGAACAGAATCCGGACAGACCTTTTTCGCGAAATCGAATATTCATCCGTTGGAGTATTCATCACTCTCATTGGAAAATGAGCGGTTACAAGTGTTGCGAGCCACCCTCCACAAGGTGGTCATTGAGGTTTCTCGTGAGAGTCCTTCGACAAAATTTCGCCAATAACCGCGTTTTATTGCTTTGATAAGTTGTTTTAGCTGTGTTAGCATGTGTCTACGAAAAGCTTTGAAGGCGTCAGATTTTTGCAAATACAATTTTGTGCATTCATCATCCCAGCCAGGTGTGGCTGGTCTCCTTTTGAAGGGTGCACTTGGAACTTTTCTTTTTTGTGCTTCAAATGAGCTTTTGTAGATCAGATCGGCAAGGAATCGATATTCTTCTAACGGTGGAAGTGTATCGACGGATTCAGTACCGATTGTTACCGCCGTTGCATATTTTTGCCAATCGATGTTCCTTGTGAGGTCGAACGGAACTCAAGATGGCTCTGAAGGTTGAGGGCCACACTTAATAGAAATGATGATCGGTATGTGATCGCTACCATGGGGATCATTGAAGATTTTCCACAGACAGTCCAATGAAAGCGATCTGGAACAGAAGGATAGGCCGAGTCTGCTTTCTTGAGCAGGAGGTTTAGGTATGCGTGTCGCTTCACCAGTGTTTGACCAATTGACAAATTGAAATCGTCACAAAAATCGTAAAAGATAGCAGCCCTATTGTCATCATATAGGTCCCCCCCCCCCATTACCATGGGAATTCATGACACCCAGAATCAATACAGGGGACAGTAAAATAGAAACTAAATTCCAGAGTTGACTATGGGTAATAGAAGTTCGAGGAGGAACGTAAACTGAAGCTATGCAAAGGTCTTTATTCTTTGCAGTTACTTGACAAGCGACGATTTCGACGCCTGAAAGAGCTGGTAGGGAAATGTTATAGAAAGCACTCCTCCATAAGAATCGTCTCTTTCCCGGCGTAAAATGTTAACATCGTGGAAGTAGAGTTCATTGTCTGAAGAAAGCCATGTTTCACAAACAGCAAATACATCACAATCGGAATTGCGAACTAAAAATTTGAACGAGTCTAGTTTAGGCACCAGACTACGGCAGTTCCATTGTAGTACAGTGGTCATACCTCCGACCTGATTCGATGAATTATCCATCAAAAGATATGATCGATGCAAGGAGGGGCCATGAAACAGTCAATTGCTTAAGGTATGCTTCTAATGTTGGAAGCAAGGCAGAAACTAAGCTTCTAGGAGGGTCTTGAATATTGAACATGTCTAAACTGAATGCCACAATGTCCGAAAAAGCTATCAATCCTCTAACGGATTTGGATTCCTTTTGAAAAGATTGCTAAATTCGGTAAGAAGGTTATGGTTTGGCAGGCAATATTCGAGTGCGGTAAAAAATTTAGTCCGTACATCACAACGGAGACGATGAACACTCAGAAATACGCTAAGGAATGTCTCCAGAAGCGATTATTGCCGATAATCAGGCAGCACGAAGGTCAAGTAATGTTTTGGCCTGATTTGGCGTCATGTCATTACGCAAAGGACACTGTAGAATGGTACAAACGTAAAAATGTATGTTTCGTGCCAATCGAGACTTTTTGGGCTTAAACCTAAGCAAAACTTTGAAAATTATAAAACCAGTGGACGACATCCGAAAATTTTAAAAAGATTGTCCAAAAGTAGTCCAAATGGTGCGAAGTACAACTCTGCAGAAGCTAATGGGTCATGTTCGAGGAAAAGTTAGGAGTCTTGGCTATGATTAAATATTATGATTAAACGAGAGTAAAATATCATATTAAATACAAATACAAATATGATTTGCCAAATAAAATGATTGAAACTAAAAAAAAAATTGACTTTTGTGTTATTTTGATAGTGTGCTTATACTTTCTGGAACAGTCTATAGAATCTATTGTACAATTAATAGTTATGTACCTATCTTAACTATCGAAAAAGTCATTTGTTTTCCAAACAAATATGAGCCAATTACTATTAATTGTATTGTTTCACAATTGTTGAAAACTCTAGCAATTGGATTGAATAGTAGATCATTTTTAATTTATCTGAAACATGAACAATAAAACTCACGGTCAGAGTTAGAATTTAATGTTATTTTAAGCTACCGTATTGTAATTGTATGGTTATTTTTATCCGAGTAAGTCTGTTGACACTGCTTACACCAGACGGAACGGTATTTCAAGAATAAAGTGTCAGTAGGCTTGTAAAATATTTTCCCTCAGCGCAAATTATCCGCGCGTGTGAATGATATTTTTATGTAATGTGTTATCTGTCTTTTACGGCATTTACTCGAACTGCGGGGGTTTGTGTTTTGTTCGACTAAACAACGGTTAAACCGCTTCAAATGACTTATGTTTTCAAAGAACGTTAGGAGCGCGTGCTGCTTAGTCAGCAGATTATCTTTCTCGAATATAAAACAAACAATGGAATAACCGGTTTGTCGCAAATGACAACACCGATCCGATTGAATGAGATTTACGAGACATCCGGTGACAAGTAACGGGCAAACATTGCTCGGGAATTACAATTTATCACTCGCTTTGCCCTAGGATAATCATTATCAAGCATGACGACCGTCGACCAACCGCTCAAATCACAAATCGTAACTTCTGAAATGACTTTTCATCGGGCTGCTTGGACGTCACTATGGAAACCCATCCGGGTTGAATTCCATTTAAAATCGACGAATCGATTAAAGCCATGACGGAAAGAGTGTTTATAGGCTGGTTGTTGGCTTTCCAAATAATAATTATCACTACCACCTACGCAGCTCCACATCCGGTCGTAATGCGGTTTTGATATTAATCCACATCACCATCGCATTTTTCTCCCACCCCTCAAATACACGACGCGTTCGTTCCGTGCGTTCGTTGTAGCGTTTCAGAGAAAGAAGAAAAAAAATGAAAATCTTCGGTGCGATTGACGTCCTGAAAGATGAGACTAATTTAAATAAACAAGTTCGAGGTTTGCTTATTAAAAAGTGCGGAGATTTCTTTTTCCCCGACTCAAGTAACTTTCGAAAAAACAGTGATCACTCACGGGGCGAGTCGTGCGACAGATAAAAGTGCTTCCGATTTGTCATCGCCGAATTTAACAACAAAACACGCCCACGGACGTCCGACGTCTCTTCCTGATATCCGGTCCGCCGTGGGGGCATTGAAGAGTGTTTACTCTGTCCGGTAGATTTCAAGTTCAAGTTATATTTACTGCCAGCGTCATCCGTTGTAGGTTTAGATGTTGGCTGCTGCCGGATGGAGCAGAAATGGTTTGATTTTCCACGAAAAACGATGGAACCCTTCAGAGTAAACAATTTTTATATTAGTTCATAATCCGCAATGCTTGTTTTTTTGTTGAGTTCAAGTTTCTGGGAATACTTTCGGTAAAATAAAGTAGAAGCTGTAGGCAATTTTTAGTTACATTTGATCACGAAAGACGCCGTAGGGAGGCAGCTCACTGCTGGAATTCTCGGTCATACTGTTTGTTTTTGATTCGCTACATTCCAGAGCCCAGTTGAAACATTGGAAGTCAAATGGAAGAATTACACCATCGCCCGTTGGTAATATTTACGATTGAATTCTTTGCTGAAACATCATCGCTAAAGAATGACGGCCGTGTGGCGGTGTCGTAAAACTGCCATCAAAGAATTTTCATCTCCTCATTTTTGCACAACTTCAGTCACACGCTACCAATCCGAGCACGAGTGAGGTTAACTGGTATACTGGTTATACTTCGATATAAACGTACCCTCGATATTGCATCACTCAGGGATAGCAAGCTCGATTCAAGGAAGTAAATTTGGACGCATTTAAGTGATCATAACTCAAAATTGGAGCCAACATACACGGCTGATCAAAACGTCAAGCAAAAGGGTATTAATCAGCTTTCCGAGCGATATATAACAAGTTATTGCACTGTACCGGTGAACTCCATTCCACTTTAAACGCATTTGTTGTGCATTTGTCACTTCTTTACACGTTCTCGAAGTTTTCGCTTGACAATTGCCCAATATTTTTCGATCGGTCTGAACTCAGGGCGATTCGGAGGATTTAATCTCTTTGGCGACGAAATTAACATTGTTTGCGGCATACCATTCTAGTACCTCCTTTAGAGTAGTGGCAGCTGGCTGATCCGGCCAAAACATAACGTTGGTCTTGTGTTTCGAATGAAGGTTAAAACCACTTTTTCAGACACTCTTAATGTAAACCTTCGACGTCATTTTGTGAAATGTGATGAAAACCTTGGTTTTGAGGCCACAACTGCAGATTCCTTGACAAATCATTAGTTTCCGTGTAAACTTATCAGCAAAAACAAATTCATACCTGGAAGGGACATCCCCACGACCAGTTGCCTGGTAAAATTTTCGTCCGGGGATTTGTTTGTAATCCATTTTGACATACGTTTTGTCATCCATTCAAATACAGCCATCAAATTTCGTCAAAACTCGTTCGTATAGTAATTGTGCTCGCATTTTGACCACTAAATTTTGTTTCAGGGAGCGATTCGGATGTTTACTGGCACAAACAGACTTATATCCTTCTCTTGAAAGGATGTTACGCACGGTGGAAAAGTTGGAATCGTATTTCTTTGCCAAATCACGTATGGAGACACCTGGGTTGCCTTTCACGTACCTCAACACCTTTCTCCTCAGCTCTTTGTCCCTAGTGCCACTTTTATGATAGATGCGCTGTGCTCTATTCACACTCAGAGTATCCTTGTAACGTTTGATTACAAGACACACCGTTGACTTTGGGAATTTTAACACTTTTGCTATTTTTTAAGGCAGACCACGAAGGATTCTTTAGATGTTTGTGCACAATTAATTTTCTTTTCTCAAGTTCCATGATCCGTAATTTCGAGATGCGTCGATCAATCGAGAAAAACTTTTCACCAATTTCTTTGTCAATGAAACATCAACAAATGCCTGTCAAACGTTTTTTTTTTTTGCAACCACCAGGTAGTGCGTCCAGATTTAATTTCAGTCGAGCTCTATCTCTCTCTCTCTCTCACCCAAAAGTTGAAATTGTAGCAAAAAAATGCAATTCTAGACAAAATAGTCAAAAGGTCGAAAGTAACATTTGTAAACAATGACTTAAAACGAAAATTTCCTGGAAATGCCAGGTTGCTTACATCTACATTCACGATTTTGTCTAGAATTGCCGTGTTTGCAATCATATCTTGAGAAATCCGCATGATTCTGAAAAGGCAATATTGCCCATCATCACAAAGCCTTTTATGGTATAAACAAAGCCATGCAAGTGTGTGCAAGCGGTTATCGCTGTGTGCTTAGTGCCTCGACAGTCGCAGCAACCGTAGTGTTTTTGTTCAACTGTCAACAACTTCTCAATATGGGTGAGACAATGACACAGAACGCCGCTACGCCATTTGCCCCTGTTGCTATTCCGCAGTCAAGTGTTCTATTTTTATTTTCACTCGTCTTCACACTCCGATCCCCTTCTCGTCAAGTTTGCTCTTCTTTGTGAAATGAACGAAGCCATGCAAGTGTGTGTGAGAGACATTTGCTATATTGCGTATCGGCGAGTGCCTCGACAATCGCAGCAACTGTTGGGCTTTTATTCCAATCATTTCAACTTGTAATGATGGCTGGATGGTTATAATGAAGAGCCGTCACGCTCATGGTTGAAGTTCGAATCTCACATGCGGATCGAGATCTTTTTTTTTGTGAACCATAAAATTTACTACTGCACAACCTCACGCACACATTGAAGCACATCTAAGCAAATTGATATGTTACTTTTTCGCCCACGACCAATGTTGCATTTTTTCTCCAAGTTACGATCCATTACGAGAAATGAAACCAAATCATGCGACATTGCATTACAATCTTGCACTTTTATTTTGGGTGTTATGCGACCTTGGCTAGCCCTTTATTGACGATGCGAAAGTATCCCACAGCCGCATAAGTTTGAGCCCTAGCATCTACGAATATGTGTAGCTCCAGAGACTTGTAGCTGTCAGTATTGTATCTAGGAAAATAGCAGCGCGGTAGACGTATTCCATCCATCTTTTCAAGTACAGTAAGCCATTCCATCCAACGCTTTGAGATCTGCTCCGGAACCTTGTCATCCCAATCAGTGTTTGTTCACCAAACAGCATGAACAATGATCTTCCCCTGGACAACGAACGACTCCACTAGCCCAAGTGGATCATAAATACTCATAACCACCAACCCCCCCACAACATGACAGATTAGCTTAGTTTCGTGTAACCACTTGCAAATCGTAGATGTCGCTCCGCAACGTAAACATTGGGGTCGTCCTGGCAGATGCACCGATTTTTCTATTCGGAGCAGCATGTTTTTGTCGCGTCATGGTGGTTGCAAAACAACAAGCAAGCGTACCATTTCAAACGAGTCTATTTTTATATTCAAGGTGTAACTTCGGTTGTAGTAATTTTACACCGCGTTGCATTTTGTGGACACTATGACAGTCATGCGGTGTATTGTATCAAATGAATCTAAGTATAATTGAAGGTTATTTATTGGCCATAGAAACCGTTTAAGCAACGATTACTATTTATTTATGTTTTACTTTTTTTACTTTATGAAAAAGATTTACATTTCCGTTGGGAGGAAGCGAATGAAAAAATTTATATATGAATACACTATCTTGTTACGTGAGAGAGAGAGGGAGTTGAATATTGCTGAAAATTGCGTAACATAATATTAAAACCAACTCTTGAAAGCTCTGATGAACTTTCACTACACTCATATCAATCTGATCTACTAACTGCTGGCACCCGGAAACAATATTCCTTTGCGGACTATTTTTAACAGGGGCCTGGCAACCAACTCCTTGTTACTAGCGTTTGACAGTATGCAACATATCACGGGCCTTATTTGAATAAGGCCCGTCTGACGTTTGTTCCTACGGGCACGAGTGGCAGTATTGTTTACAAATAATGAATCTTTTGATGTTTGGATGTTAGAGATGTTGGCTAAAGCAAAATGAATTCTCGCCAGCTCCTTGATTTTTAAGCACAAACTTCGAGTGAGAAGCGAAAGATTGAAGCGGCTGAGCGGTTTTTCGGCGATATTCAGAACAAGAGAATTTATTTTTGATTTTTTTGTGTACGTTAAGTTACTAGTAAATAACTAGTGTAAATATTGGGTCAAGCTTAACTAGCGTATTAGATTTTTAATTAGAGTGAGACCTGAGCAAAAAACATTATCTTGTTTATAAATACCAAGTTAAAAAAGAATGAATGGTGAGCTCTGCAACACGTTATGAAAATATGAAGTGGGTTATATCAGAAATAAAACCGTGAGGTCCAGGTAGGACCGCATTGGTGCTTATTAATGAAGGTATCATTTAATGTATACATAACATAACACATATGGTTGGTTAATATTGAAATTATTTATTGTTTTACTTTGACCTGTTGCAAATAATGCATTTTTTAATTATGTTGAGTCGATATATACCAATTGTAAATAGGACGCTAATTTTCGTCGAAACAAGAACAAATTTTACTAGGTATAAAACAAATAGAGGTGGGATATATCAGAGATATAACCGCGATGTTTATGTAGGACAGCGTTGATGTATTTATATAATGGTATCATCTTGTTTATAAATATCGTAAAACTACGTAGGACTATGTAGGACTACGTTAAAACCATTGACATGACTTAATCAGGACATGGAATATCTATGATTGACGTTATATTTTACAAAAAAAATCTGCTCTAAACAAAGAACTTTAAATTACTGGTTTGGCAAAACATACGATAACCGTTTATACCTCCCATACGTTATTGCGCTTTCAGAAGTATTCAAAAGGCTAACAAACAAATACTTAAAAATAATGGACTTAATGTTTGGATGATCATTTAAAACACTTGCAAAATTGAATAATCGATGGCTCCCTTAGAAAAAGCTAATCAGCTTCACCTTGGAAACACTTTTATATTAAACAATTTAAAATATTGTGCCGATTGTCACACTTAGTACCTCTTCTCTCCTAAGTGCGTGATGTAATGTTATCACCACACTTTTATGTTTCCACTGGTTCCATGTTCTATGCAAGCACCAAATGCAACAAACTTTGCATTAACATTTTTTATCGCACACAATATCACATGTCATATCCGCATTCCGACCTTTTTAGAAGATCCGCTTGATTTTTTTCGGTTTGACACGTTTGACAGTACCACCGGACCAAATTTTTAGTTTCATTGACAATGTACTGGAAGTGTCAATGTGTTCCCGGGTTGATAACCACTCGTAACATTTCTCTCTTCGTTGTGGGAATTGTGGTCGCTCCCCTCAGGTCTCGGATTCTTTCGCAAAACTGTAATGAAAATACAAAGACATCTTCGTCTTGCAACCATGCTATTCCTAGGACGTGCTCGAACCCAACCTCCTTATCCGGCATCATGACTTTCGATGATTTCCTGTTTGTCTTTTCTAATCTCTCCAACGCGCTTTTGTCACTCGACATCCAATCCCGCTTGCTTGTGCACTTTAATCACCTCCGTCGCCAACTCAATCGCTTCTTCTTCTGTTTCGAAACTGTTGACGTAATCGTCTACATACTGTCGCTTAATGACGGCCGTAGATCCTTTCGGTAATTCCAACTCTAGTTTCGATGCGTTCCGGTTCTTGACATACTGGGATTGCGCTGGAGAGCAGGCCTCACCGAATATTGGCAACGTCCGGAACCATCGGCAGCTCAGGTGAATCTCTATATGGAAACAGCAAAGCGCTGCGGTACTGTTCGCGTATCAATATCTGTACGGTACGGAAACATAACAAATAAAAGCGGTGTCAACAGGTCCGGGCCTTTTTTCAGCATTGAGTTCAATGATACGCCTTCAACTTTCGCTGCAGCGTCACAGATTACTCTGACCTTGCCAGATCGGGAGAACCCAAGTACGTCGTAAATCGAACGTTTCCAGTTCGGGCGTGGTTGCTTGCATGAATGTAACATTTAAACTTGAAATCTGCAATCTGACGACGACCACAGTTGTACAAATCCGGATTCCGGGAAAAGCACTTTTTAAGGCGCTTGAAACGACGTTCAGCCATCGGTCTACTGTCCAGAAACTTCGTGTAGTCGTACTTCCAAATCAATCCTGTCACGAACTTCCCATTCATGGTACGGCGCGTAGTTTTTTCTAGTTAGGATCTTGCATGCCCGCTGTTTTTCTACTCCTCTTACGGCAGGAACAACTGCTACACCCTGGCTCTCGACTTCGAAAAAGTGTCTGACGTAACCGTAAAGATTTACATCCGACGGATTGGCGCACATATGTAATTGTCCACGTGACATTCCTCTTTCTGGCTTTCATAAGCTTCCACATACAGCCCAGTCGATCCTAGGGAATAACTGAGCCCTATCAATATACCCGGTACTGCAGATTCAATACTCTTCACCGAAAGATTGCTAAGGTGTGAAAACCTTGTTGAAAGTTTCTTGAAGTCCAACGTTTGTTGTGGAAGTCCCAATTTTTGCACCGTGTACACATCCAGCTCGGATCCAGCTATTTTCTTATAAACACCTCCCGTCCATTGAAGATACAGTGATTCCACTCTGCCTGAGTATTTATAGCTGCTTATAAAAAGCGGACAGTCTACTGGATCCCCGGAGAATACGGGCAATTCCTTAGTGACCACTTCGCCTAGCTGCTATTTGCTGAGACGATGGTCCTAAATAACCAAATGCGGGATTCAGAACGAAACCTGGATTGGGAACCAACTCAGGATAAAGTTGTTGAATCCCAGGATTCCCTAAGTCGCTCTGTCGTCTTCTTGGGGAACCTTCATTAACGAAGGGTGAAGGATGTGGTGGAAGTAGCGGACTATTGCACTGACTATTTTCTGATAAATTACGTACTCTATGCATTTCAGTTACATTTTGAGGATGTAGTTGTGGGTTAGTTTAAAAACTTACCGACGGTTGATCTTCGTTACCTACTTGACCAACCGCTTCTCACTATTGAACCTCATCTCGTAGTGTCCAGTACTTCTTCTCCGCTAAGGTCCGCAGATGAATGGCTTCATGTTCCCGTTGAGTAGCTGCTGCTCACTGGGATTGTAGTTGCTCTTTCGTAGCTTGCACACGCTGATTCCCCTCTACCAATTCCGTATTCTGCCTCTGGATTGCTGCACATTCTCGATTACGATGCTCCAGCTGATTTCGCAGATAGGCCTCCGATTACTTGATTTTATTCAGTTCCACGACGTGCTTGTTCTCGAGATATTTGATGGTATCTTGAAATGCAGGTTACCTTACTACCAAGATCTTTCAGCTGAGCACGTAGTTCCTTCTCCGATTCTCGTTTCCGCTTCGTTTCTTCGCCGTTCTGCACTTCCGATATCTTCATCGTGTTAATCAACTCCAATTCTCGCTTTCGTCTTGTGTCCATTTCCGAGTTCCGAGTACTTTGCCTTCAGCTCCTGGATGTACTTTACTCTTTGCTGCGATTCAATGGTGTGCTGCTTACAACGTTACCCAGCTTCGGAACTCCATCGTTCTCCATTTAATCTGTTTTTGGTACAGCGTTGGTCCTCGATTTTGCCGGTACAACGTCATCTTCCTCGAGAAGGCCAGATCTGCGAACGATATATTAATTCTATTTTCGCTCTGATCAATTTTTTGCGACGTTCAGTCCACGAGCTCCATCGGGAGAAACTTCGGCATCTTCACCAACTGTGTGGCTTCCTACAGTTGCAGGGATTGATCATCGCTCTAATCCCTCGCCGAACAATTTAGGAATTGCTCATTAATACTCGGAAACACTTCTTGGCGTTGAAGAAAAGCGTACTACCTGCGGAATGCCAGATGCAGTTTGAGGCAGATTAGCATTTACAGATGTTGACGTAGGCGTCCATCTTACGACGACATTTCCGGAAGTCTCGGCTGATCTAGTCTGCTTCATCCAATCTTCCGTCCTACTTGCACTTCCCTGGCTGCTGCGCTTACTGCGTATACTCCTTGCTTCCTCGTTGTTTTGGTGGCTTAATAAGTCATGCTTTCGGGTGATAAATTGCTTATCTCGCTCAAGCCATTCGCGAAGTTCCTTTTCATTCAAAGACATTTCTGACAATCCTCCCTTGGCTAAACTTTTCTATCAGGCTGCGTTCTTCTTCCAAACGGTCCAAATCTCGATCTATTTTAGCTCTGTGGGCGTCAGATGTGCCTGATATTTTCCAATGGTAAAACTTTCCCCTTTGTCAGGAATACGGGGAACGCAAGTTGAACAGGAAAAACTTGTCCTACGTACCGTGGAATTGTTGAAATTCGTCATCTTCGATTTCGAGGTTAGCTCGATTACTCAATCCTCGTTCGCAGCCGTGTCTGCCGAGCATTCGACGGGAAATCCATGGCACCTTCGGTAGGATAAATTCTTTAAGTCTGTTGTGACAAAGTTCCTTGGAGTTCTTCAAGCGTAAAAAAAACACTTGGTGTTGCGTTTATATTAGCTTAAAGCTAGAACTGAATTAATTTAGGATGGGTTTAAGAACAGTATTAATAGTTTAACTTACAATTAAGCCTTCAATTGCTGTATTATTTCTGTCACAACAGTTCGTTTATGCCCAAGTATTATCGTATAATTATGGATCAACAATTCTTTTTAGCTCAAAATATAGGTTTTGTTTATAATCTGTCTCAATTTTACACATCATTACACTCAAACAATTCGACACGTTGATTCCACGTGAAATGCACGCAATTTTTGGTCACCACCAAAACCAGTTGAAAACACGTGGAATTCACGTAAGAGCAACCGTCCCTTAGCACATAAGAATGAATTGAAAGAGAAGAGAAAATAAATTCAATCAAATATATCTTTTGTCGAATTGCGTATGTGTCAGTTTCAGGATACACAATTTTACACGAAATCCTTGTTTACGTTCTCCGACTTTTTACAAACATGAATTCCTCTCGTGTAAAATTCATAATTTCTAAGTGTGTGCTACGAAATTCACATATAGGTTACACCACTGGCACGTAATTTTCACCTGATTTTACTGAAGATGATTTGGTTACGTGTTCAGGTGAAAGTTACGTAAAATTTCAGGTGGAAGCAACGTGTGGATTTTTTTAGTGTACGTTTGTGCTGTGCTGTGTGCTGTGTGCTGTGCGGATCAGCCGTTGGTTTTGATGTGGCGCTTTTCCTACTGTTATTGGTATCCGATAAAGTTCTGTCCAGTTAGAATCCGGAATCACTTATTGAGTTACAGCGGTACGGAAAGTGGCCACTGCAAGAATTCTTTTACAGCGGTTTGTTTACCTGTGCCCACTTTCTGTGGTAGAAATTTCACGGTGTTTTGTGCAGTGAGTCAAAAGTTATTTTTTATGGAAGCCGAGAGGAGAGAAAAGGTTTTGCACACCCACGTTGATAATCCAAAGTGGTCCGCAATAAAAATCGCAAAAACGTATGATGTGCTAAAACGTTTCATGGAGCAAAAGAGCGTGGATCGAGATAAGCGAGATAAGCGTCGTAGTGGAACATATGACCGCAAGCTGAACCAGAAGGTGTTGAGAACCGTCAGAGCAAACCCTGGACTATCAGATATTGAAATCGCACAAAAATACGCTGCTGCTCGCAGTACCGTTCGAAGAATTCGTTTGCGAGCAGGATATCGTTCTTATCGAGCCAGCAAGCAACCAAACAGAACGTTGAAGCAAAGTTTCGTCACCAAAACTCGAGCTCGGAAATTGTACCAGCAGGTTTTGACGAAGTACCAAGGATGCCTGCTCATCGACGATGAAACCTACGTCAAAATGGATTTCGGACAGCTTCCTGGCCAAAAATTCTACATGGCGACGGCACGAAGAGATGTTCCTGCGAAGTTTAAGTTTGCTTTTATGGACAAATTTGCCAAAAAACTGATGATTTGGCAAGGGATATGCAGCTGCGGAGCAAAGACCAAAGTGTTCGTGACGAATAAGACGATGGACTCGAAGCTGTACAAGGAAGAATGCCTCAAAAACCGCGTACTACCTTTCATTAAAGCTCATAAAGGTCCCGTGAAGTTTTGGCCAGATTTGGCGAGTTGCCACTACAGCCGGGAAGTCATCCAGTGGTACCGCAATAATAACGTAGATTTCATCGATAAAAACATAAATCCACCCAACTGCCCGCAGTTCCGGCCCATCGAGAGATTTTGAGCAATAATGAAGCGGAAGCTTAAGAAAAGTGGAAAAACGGCTCGGGACGCGACTCAGATGACCAAAATGTGGAACAAATGTGCCAAGGAAGTTGACTCCGGAGGTGTGCAGCGTTTGATGGGAGGAATAAAGAAGAAAGTGCGAATTTTCATTAGAAACGAAGAGAAATGATTTGTATTGATATTTTTTCCTTAAAGTACAGTGAATAACCTTTGTTTTGATGTATTAAACTTATTTGTACGTCAATCCGTTACCGAGATACAGATGATTTTATTATTCCGGATTCTAAATGGACATAGCTTTACGAGGGGCTGTTGCGGTGTACAGGTAGACTAAACACGGTAATATAAAGTGTTATAAAGGATCCAATATGTCAAAAACAAAGGCAAATTGTTCAATAGACAAACTATTAACGAAAGATAATGCGTTGTTCAGCTTGAGTTGTTAGGAAAGTCCAAAGCCCGAGCATTGTTTTATTTGTGCCCAGATCAGCATCACAACCCAAACCCTTCTCACAGAAGGTACAATATCTTGCTATAAATCCTTTTTGAATCAATCAAATAGTTTCGTCTTTTATTATGGGACTTTACTTCTAAGTGATAAAACAGTAAAGCAAATATTTGTTCAAAAGAAAAGATGTTTAACGCTTTACGTTGAATAATGTTCAAAAAAGACGAACTATAAGTAGTCAAAATACAACAGAATAGAGTATCAAAAGTTAAAAACCTTTTCCGACATCAAAGTACACGTTATATCGAAGTTTACCTGAGATCATTATAACGAACAATGACAATCACAATAGCAACTCACTAATTACCGGCGTTACCTACGTACCGATATTTAAATACCATGTGACTCATTTAAAAAAGGTCAAATATTGGCGTGGGTTGAACTGCGTACGAAACTCCGAATCGCCCCGGTGCCGAGAAAACATTTTCTAGCCGATTTTCCATGGGCGAAAACACATCGGTCATCCTATGGAGAGCGAGGAGCTAATTTTAGCTTTTGTTGTTCAATGACGTGTTGATTTTGAATCTAACAACACACACCAACACACACGCACAAGTGGACCAGGTAAACAACACATTTGCAATCCATCCGTCTGATCCGTTTAATTAATCAGGAGTATTCAGTCAGCACCACTGGCAATTCAGCAGATCACACAAGCAAGCATGTTTGCAAGAAAATAATCTAACTTTGGCTTTCCACATCTGCCGGTCTAAATCGACTTAATGACGTTTTTCGTTTTCATCATTTCGCAGTTTGAATTTTGATGGAAACCTTGAACGTGCAGTGGATTTGATTCGACATGGCTCCTTATCTGTGGGCAACCAACAGCCATTTTTATGAATCGGATTCGCAGAAATATGATTGATGGGGAGTAATTAAATATTTCATTGACAATATTGCGGAACACGTACTGCCAGGACTTAAGCACCCATCACACTGATTAATGTATTGATAGGAAGAGAGGAGGCATTGCCAATAGTAATGAAAATTTGATGAAATATTGTCATTTATGTTATAATTAATCATACAAATGATCAACATCAACATCAATGATGTACAATTATTGTCAATATATTGAAAAATGTGACGGGTGCTTAAGCGATCGTTGGGATGCGAATTAAACTGTTTGGGGAACGTTTGTCGACAGCCAGGAAGTCTGGATCGGGGGAAATCGAAAACCGGAAGCCGCTGAGACGACAAAGAGAGTTGCCGGTAGTTTCAAGCGAAACCCTAACCTATCTCTCCGAGATGCCGCAAATAAGCTGGTGTATCGTCTACAACCGTGCATCGAGCCAAAAACGAGCCGGACTATCGATTTACAAGAAGGTAGTGACTCCAAATCGCGATGATAAACAAGATACGACGGCCAAAGCGCGATCCCGGAGGCTGTACACGACGATGCTGACGAAGTTTGACTGCGTGGTAATGGACGACGAAACCTACGTCAAAGCCGACTACAAGCAGCTTCCAGGACAGGAGTTTTATACGGCAAAAGGAAGGGGAAAGGTAGCAGATATTTTCAAGCACACGAAACTGTCAAAGTTCGCAAAGAAATATCTGGTTTGGCAAGCTATCTGTACCTGTGGCTTGAAAAGCAGCATTTTCATAGCTTCCGGACCGTCAACCAAGAAATTTACGTGAAAGAGTGTTTGAATAAACGTCTGCTGCCTTTCCTGAAGAAACACGGTTGTTCCGTACTGTTTTGGCTGATTTGGCATCTTGCCATTACGGTAAAAAGGCCATGGAGTGGTACGCCGCCAACAACGTGCAGGTGGTTCCCAAGCGACAAGAACCCTCCCAACACGCCAGAGCTCCGCCCAATTGAGAAATACTGGGCTATTGTCAAGCGGAACCCAAAGAAGACCAAAAACTGCTAAGGACGAGCAGCAGTTCAAGGCAAACTGGCTTTCTGCGGCGAAGAAGGTGGACAAGGTGGCTGTACAAAATCTGATGGCAGGGGTCAAGCGTAAGGCCCGGCAATTCGGATTTGGAAAAGCGGAAGCCTAACTGAATATTTTTCCTGAATTTTATACTAATTGAACTTGAAAAAGAAATTTAATTTGATTTTTTAAATAAACGATTTCACCGATTTACACGCGTTTTCCCTTGACCAAATTTTTGACCGTATCACCCTTTAATTGTTAATGGACCATTAGGGCCACATGTGGCGTTAGGTCGTCAAATCATTAAATTCTGTATTTTTTCAACTTATTTTTCACAGATGAAAGTTTATATATATATGGGTCATTCCACACGAAGTATTCACACCGCATGAATTCAACTTTGACCGATTTGTGCCAAAGTTGGTGGATTTTTGATCTACCACCCATATGGAAAAATTCCAGTTTTTGTGCCGATTGGACTATCACTCGGCTCATGGGACCTCCCTGTTTTTTTAAGTTTCGCATTTCCAAAACCGTTACATCTCAAAACGGTCGGTTTGATGTTTTGTAAATAAAATTATTCAAAGAATTTTTATTTGGTCAGCAGTGATGCAAAACAGGCTTCTTTTTGCGTTTGAAAAAGTGAATGTCAGTTTTCGTCAAATGAGTATCATTTCATTTGAAAAATTCTAATGCCATTATATACCTTCCACTTTTTCAGTTGAAATCAGTAAAAAGCTTCTGCTTGTACTAACTGTACAAGTACTTGGAGCCATTCTGGGGCTACTGCATTTTCCTGCATCGAATTCCTTATTCATTAGTATATTGGCAATAATCTATACTTTATTTTGCCAATACCTATGCAACTATAATGTTTGAAAGCAATCGGCTGGATCCGTTTTATGGAATCTGTTTAAGTTATTCTGAAAATACTGTTTATGGGAGGCAGTGTTGCCAAAAATGCTTTTTTTTGCGTTATAAAACTTCAGTTGCATTTTTTGTGGAAAAATATAATTTGATTTCAAAGATTTAAATTACATTGTGTTCCTCACTCATGTTGACTTGTTGTTATTTTGTGTAGTGTATTGTTTATGTGATGTAGGTAAACATTTAAACAGCCACAAATACCCGTTTCATTGATCTTTGTTAAGTCATTTTTGAAAATTTCGTTTGCATATTGCTTCTTTTTCTGCTATATTTAGGTTTTTAAGGAGATGTGACCCTTGGAAACTCTCTTGCATTTGAGACATGATGTTAAAAATAAAAAAGTTAAAAAATAACCACCTCTCTGGCTTCAATAACTGCTCGCATCTTCGTGACAGCGACTAAACAAGCTTAGCAGTTGTTTCCGGGCTGATTTTGTCCCATTCAGTTGAGATTACCTGCCGCAATTGCTGGATGCTTGTTCAGTTATGCTCCTGGACCTTAATTTTCAAAATTAACCAGAGATGCACGATCGGATTAAGGTCGGGAGACTGGGCACTCCATAACCTTAATGAATTAATTAATTTATTTTTATATTTATTTCCTTGTTAATTTATTTATTTACCATTAATTCATTTATCTATTTATTGATGTATTGATAAACTTTTTGATTTGTTTAGTTATTTTTTCATTCATTTTTTTTAATTTATTTAATTATTTATTTATTTACTTATTTATTTATTGGTTCATTATTTATTTATTTCATCCATTTATATACTTATCTTTTTATTTATTTATTCATTTATTTATTTATTCGTTAATGAATTTCTATATTTATTTATTTGAGTATGTTTTTTTATTTATGTATTCATTTATTTATCTATTTATCTATTTACGTAAATGTTTATTTGTTTTTTATTTATTTATGTATTTGTTCATTTATTCAATTATTTATTTATTGAATTATTTATGAATGTTTTCATTCTTTTATTAATTAATAATTTATTTATTTATTTACTCTTTTATTTATCAATTTATTTATTTTTTGTCAATGATTTATGTACTCATCTATTGATATGTTTATTTGTGTGTTTATTTATTCACTTACGGATTTTTTTTATTGATTCATTCATTTATTTATTTATTGACTTATTTATGCTTTTTTTCGATTTTTTCATTTAATTATTTATTTAATTATACATTTTTTGCTCATTGATTGATTGATTAATTTATTAATTTTAATGTTTTTTTCAACTATTTATTTATTTATTGATCTATTAATTAATTCATTTATTTATTTATTTCTTGATTTAATCATTTATTTGTTTATTTATACATGTATTGAATTATTTATTTATTGATTTGTTTATATATTTATGGATTTATATGTTTACTAGCTGTACCCGGTGCGAGCCTTGCAACGCTTGCAACTAAATGAATGAATAATTAACAAAATTGGCGCGAAAAAAAAAGTTTGTGTTATTAATTTAACCCTTGGACCGGTTGTTTCTACCGGTTTTGCTTTCTGCGTAGAAAAATTTAAAAGACAAACAAAACCGTATCTTGTCAGTTTGTACGTAATTTTTCCTTGCATACTTTAAGATTAGCTTCTTGTGCATTATGTAGCACTGAGAGTAACTCATCCAATTCTTGACTAAAAAGTGGGTCAAACTTCTATCAGAATATGCTTCTCGCCCGAGAAATACACATTTTGTGTTTAAGTTGCATGGATAATTCTCATGTTTGGTTCAAATGTCTGTTTCATTGGTTTGAGAGCCCTCCTTCCCCCTCTCCAGAGGGAAGGCGTCTTGAACCACCTAAGAAAAAAAAAAATCCTGCCTAAAAACCCCCATATGCCAAAGTTGGTTCCATTTGAAGAACTCAAATTCCAAGAACTCGAGCTTTGCAGAAATTTTTATTTGTATGGAAGTCCTCCCCTTCCAGGCGGGGAAGGAGGTTCGAACCATCATAAGAACCTTTTCCGGCCTCAACAACCCCTACATATAAGTTTTCATAACAGTAGGTATGATTCTACTGTTTAGTTGACATTTGTGTCTAATTTTCATGAGAGCCCACCTCTTCAGAGAGGGGAGGGGTCTCAAACCTCCATAGAAATATTTCTTGGTTCCGAAAACCCCCACATTTCAAATTTGGTTCCATTTGTTTGATTAGATCTCGAGTTATGCAAAAACTTGTGTTTCATTGGTGTGGGAGCACCCCTTCAAGATGCAGGAGGTGTCTCGAACCATCATAAGAACCTTCCCCGACTCAAAAAAACCTGTTGGGATAAACTTATGTTTGGCTCAGATTCGTGTTTCATTTGTATGAGAGTCCCTTCTTCCAAAGAGGAGGGGGGCTCAAACCACCGTAGGAACATTTCTTGCCTACAAAAACTTCCACATGCCATATTTGGTTGCATTTGTTTGATTAGTGCTTGAGTTATGCTGAAAATAGTTTTTCATTTGCATGGGAGCCCCCTTTTCTAAAGGCGGGAGGGGTGTTAAACTATCATAAGATCCTTTCCCGGACCCAAAAACCCCTGCATACAAATTTGCATATCGGTAGGGATAGGTCTCATGTTTGGTTAAAATTTGTGTTTCATTTGTATGGGAGCCGCCCTTTCCAGTAAAGGGAGGGGCTCAAACCATCTTAAGATTATTCTCCGGCCCCAAAAATCTCTGCATACAAAATTTCACACCGATCGGTCGTTCCGCTCGCGAGTTAAATCGTGACAAAAGAAACCCCAACTCATTTTTATTTATATAGATTTGTATGTTTATTTATGTTTCGATTGATTTAACTTTTGATTAATTAAGTTTTTTATTTATTGATTTATTTATTTATTCATCTATACAATTCTGCATTAGTCTGTTCATTTCTTGCCATATTCTTTCAATTATACAATCAAGCAATCAATAATATTTGCGAAAACATGTATTAGGAAATTTGAATTTTGTAAAGGCTAAGCATGCAGCCGCTTTGTCGGAGTTAACGTTTTGTTTAGTTGAAGATATCAACCAAAACACCTTAAGAGTGTTAATTTCTTCTGTGTTTGTGTTCCATCATTACTTCTGTCATGGATCGTCATTGTTTAAAATCCACGATGGGGTCGCTTCAATTACGCTGACTTATCGACCGCTATAAATAGGCACGGCTGAATAGAGATAGGCCGCTTTTGTATTTTATTAGCGCGATTTTGTACGCCCAAGGGGGCTATTGTCAGCTTGGTGATGTTAAATATTCAAATTTTGGATAGATCAGCATACTGTATTAACTTCTAAATTTTTCAGATTTATCGATTCATTTGATTTTCACCTCATTTTCATTTTATTGCCATTTAATTGTCATTCCAGTTCCATTCCAGTTCAATTCTAGTTCCATGTCCGATGCATTCCCGTTCCAATTCACTTCAGAACTAGAGAATCTGATAGTTTTCGATAATTCGGTTCAGACATTTTGTATTTATTCAATAATTGTATTTATTAGAGCATAAAATTTCGTTTATTTGAAATTCAATATGAGCTGTTTATAATCATCAAATTTAGGAATCTGAAATACGAAAAATCGAAAAAAAAATTGATTTCGATAATAGCAAACAACACCATAGGTTGCTGATACTCAGACAGCTAAATTCTCCCTAGAAGTCCAATGTCTCAGAATCTTTGTGATTATCGTAATAATCTGTTTATCACAATCCTCTTGTTCACAGGATCTGGCATCCTGAGTCTTAGTTATTGTATTTCTCCTATGCATTTTTGATGTCGAGAAAATTTGAGAAGCTGAGAATTCAAAAAGTTTCATTTTCATTATTTTACAGATTCCAAATTTCCAAAAACTAAGAATAGAAATCTTTATCATCTAAGATTCAACAAAATTTCAACAAAAATCGGCCGAAAATTTCTAATTTAACAGAATGTAGTATAAAACACTTATTACTTAACTAGTTTACGGAATACTTATCATACTGATATCATCACATTCTAAAACTATCAGATTTTCAAATTCACGAATTATCAGGTACTTCAATTCTCGTATTGTCAAATTTCAAGTTTCTCAGTAACAAATAAGCGCAATTGTCAATTTTTGACTGAAACTCTTATTCAATAAATTAAAGAACTCAGAACAAAGGCTACTAAAGAAAATCGATTTTTCTAGATGAAACGTATCGAAGAAAATTGCAATAATGACTGATTTTCCGAATTATATGCTCACCACTTTGAATTTTTAATGTGCGTATTAACTGTCCTGTAAGAGCAAGATTCTAATGTTCTCAAATTTCTAAATCAGATCTGAAGATATGGAAATTGAAGTAAATTTTGATAATTAAATCCAAGTCTTTGACAATTTGGGAATCGGTGGATTTCGAAACCTTCAAATATGACAATGTGATCTTCTGTTAAGAGAACGTCCATTAATTATGTCACTTTACCCCCCCCCCCCCACCCCTCCCCTTGTCACGTTTTTTGTATGAACCTTCAATTTTTTTTACAAGGATTGTCACGTTTTCCCAAACCTCTCCTTACTGCGTGACATAGTTCATGGACCTTCCCCAACAAAGAATTAAAAATATTTTAGAAACTATGACAACAAACGAATCCAATAACATGGAAGTTCATAAACTTTCATTTTCAGGGAATCTGATAACGTTAGAACTAACTGAGAATCTAATTATCCAAGAAAATTAATCTGATTATGTGAGAATTATATCAGAATCTTTTATCTGAAAATATGAGATAGAAAACCACAGAGTTTGACATATTCTCTGAATTTAGAGAACTGAGGATATCCTGAATTTTAAGACGTTTTAATTTTCAAAAATCATGCTAGCTTAAGTAATCCTATATTTGATGGTTTTAAGATCTCTAGTATTCCTATATACCAGGATTGGATGTCTTAGTTTTTACTGTCTCACATACAAAAAATTTTCAATTTTTAGAAGTCCGATTCCTGAGGTTGAAAATTTTAACGTATGAATATTTTGTGACACAGGAAGTACAGAAGTCAAAACATCAGCTGCAGAAACTGTATTCTCAAATTTGATATATTGACTGTTATATCAGTAGACTTTTTATTTATATTTGAAAATTCTTAAATACTCAAGTTTGCAGGCAGTCAACTTCTCCATTTGAAAAGTATCGGCTACTCATTTTTCTAATTTTGAGACAATAGAATCTCAACTATGAGTTAATATTTAAAGATTTTATGATATTTGATAGGGCACGGATCGAGGTTTAATACTGCTCATAACCCGTTCCAATCCCTATTAAAAATCTTTATATCTAAATTAATAGAATCTAAATGCGTCTCAAAATCGTCAAATTTGAGTATCCGATACTTTAAGAATCGAGACTGTCTGCAAATTTGAAAACTTGTGAATTTTTAAACATAAAGAAATCTAATGTTATACCATCAAATAAATATCCAATTTTGGAAAACATATGCAATAAGCATCAGCTGGGATATTTGATGAAGTTGTATGCGATCTGTGATAAGAACTAGAAAAATATTTGGATGTTAATCCCTCTGCTTACTTCCTTTCTATAGAAACCTACCTTTAGAAATGAGCACTAGTCTCAGAAAATTTCATAGGGATGGACTAAAGTT